>JAIGNY010001330.1:115000-135000 GCA_020152595.1 Chiridota heheva | reverse complement strand
AATCATTAAAATATTGTTCCATCTTATCTTAATAATGATGATATAAACACACTTAACTGTGGTTTGTAGAAGTAAACATGTAACAAACCTGAGCTGGACTGCGAAATTACAAGTACATCATGCATTTGATTTTCAATATCTGCAACACACCGGAATGCCCCAAACTTTTTCACAGGTTCTTTCATCGAGTTAGGTAAAGCTATTCCGGTCATCGGAGTTGGCAAAACCTCCACACCTAGCGGTAATCCGTGACCAGACTTAAGGGATGCCATTCGATTAATTCCCATATGCCTGCCTCCCTGAATGGAATAGATGTTTATTTCGGGACCTAACCGTTTAACTAACGGCCTCTGAATGGCACAGATGAAGTCATCTGACCGTTGGTATTCGTCTGTAAAAACACGTAAAACAAATTGCTTATTCACTTTTTTTTTAATTTATCATGTAGTCATGAAACAAAATAATGAAACACAACGTTTACCATGCAGTCCGGCAGCATGCCTATCAATGGAAACATAAATGTTCCTATAAATGGGAACATTCTGCTACATGAAAGCTGCCATTTTGTAATATTTCTCATGATCCTTTTGCTATCTTAAGTTAAAGCCTTAGGCAATCTTACAAATTTCAAATTTGGAATACGTCTGAGAAAAATATCTTTGCTTGGGGAAACTTCAAACTCATGAAAATACTTCACTGGCATGGCTAAAACTTTTCCACTCCCATTTGATATGTTCACTACGCCGTTTTCGAAATATCAGAAATAATAGACAATATAGCTACGGTTTTAAGCGCAAAGCAGCTATTTTAAAAATTCAAATGTTTTTGAGCACAATGACTTTTGATATTTCAAGTACATAAATTAGAAACTATGAAATTTTACCGCACCATCTAAGCAATATGGCTGCATGACTTCAATATTCTCGTGTGTTATAAATGTTCATATTAATAGGCATGCCCCCGGACTGCCGTGTATCGTTTCATCTTTTGGCGGATTTAAAGTTGGAAACGTAGGAGTAAGTTGTGGGAGGGTGTAGTCGGTGGAGCGATATCGGACTTTACTTTGTTGGTTTTTGATTAAAGAAGATCGACAAAATATTGTTGACTTTTTCATAGATATTTCCATCCCTGACTAGGCGCCATCGGCAAAACAAGTACGGAGGGTAAATTAGAAACATCGCATGAAATTTTATATCTGGTTGTACTGCTATAAGTAATCATTCCATTTGCTGGATTACGTATTGCACTACAGGTTTCAACTACAAAAATGGAAAATGCGTCTTTTCTGAAGAAATTTTGAAACAGTTGTTTTTCTTCGTATCGGAGGAGGCACACTCCAGAAATCGTCACATGACTACATGTTGTAACCAACAATAAATCACAGCCTAAAAGTGGAGTATCCTCAGACAGACCAGTTATTAAGACAATGTGGAATGGAAGATTGTGGGTCACCGCTGCTCCTCGGTCATGGTTTTTCTACTTACTTTGGCATGACGCCACCATTCCTGACCAAGTGCCACCGGCCAAACAATTACGAGGATCATCCCCTTGGACTATGTAGCCTACATCGCATGTAACCATTGATATGCTCCCGAATTCTTTATTGGTCGGACTGCTATAAAAATCATACCGTTGGCGGGATCAGAAATTGCAGCACAGGTTTCTAATACAAAAAGAAAAATGCATCGGTCCAAGAATTAAAACACAATTGTTTTTTTTTCTTTTCGGATTTGAAGAGTCATACTTCCGATATCGTCACGTGAGTACAAATAATGATCAACGAAAGATAACCTATAAACAATGAGATCTACTAAGATAAATCAGTAATTGAAATTATGTGGAAAGGCAGAATTGCTGGTCACTTTTGTTCCACGTTCATGATGTAGTCTACTTACTTTGGCATGACGCTTCTATCCTGACCAAGTGCCACCAGCCAAACAACTACGAGGATCATCCCCAAAGATTCTGTATCCTTCATCGCATGTAACCATTAAAGTGCTGCCGAATTCTCTATTAATCGGACTACTATAAGTAATCATTCCATTTGCTGGATCAGATATTGCAGCACAGGTTTCAACTAAAAAAAAGGAAAATGTATCTGTTCAGAAGAGACTTAAAATCAATTGTCTATAACAATCGTGTTTCCAGTTTCATACTTTAGATATCGTCACGTGACAATATCTTGTGAGTAACAAAAATAGCCCACGCAATGAGATATACCAAGATAAATCAGTAATTAACACAATGTGGAATGGAAGATCATTGCTGGTCACTGCTACTCCTGGGTCATGTTTTTTTACTTACTTTGGCATGACGCCTCCATTCCTGACCAAATGTCACCGGCCAAACATCTACGAGGATCATCCCCTAAGATTATGTATCCTTCATCGCATGTAACCATTGAAGTACTCCCGAATTCTTTATTGGTCGGACTACTATAAATAATCATTCCATTTGCTGGATTAGATATTGCACTACAGGTTTCAACTAGAAAAACGAAAAAAGCATCGGTTTAGAAGAGAGTAGACACATTGTTTTTTCCGATTTGAGGAGTCATACTTCCGATATCGTCACGTGAGTACAAATATTGTTCAACGAAAGATAGCTCATGCAAGGAGATATCTTAAGGTAGACCAGTAATACATATGATGTAGATTGGCAGTTTGTTGATCACTTCTGTTCCATGTGCAAGATGTTTCTACTTACTTTGGCATAACGCCACCATTCCTGACCAAGTGCCACCGGCCAAACAACTACGAGGATCATCACCTAAGATTATGTATCCTTCATCGCATGTAACCATTGAAGTGCTCCCGAATTCCTTATTGGTCAGACTACTATAAGTAATCATTCCATTTGCTGGATCAGATATTGCACTACAGGTTTCAACTAGAAAAAAGAAAAATGCATTTGTTCAAAAGAGACTGAAAATCAATCGTCTGTCTGAAACAGAAGTTTTGGGGGTTTCGAGGACAATTGAAGAAAGAGCCTCTTGAAACACGGACGGGATGAAACAGCCACAGTTACTTTCATCCGGTTTCAAAGGACATTCTTACAATGAGGTGATGCATGTATTACGCAATCATTTCAGCACAATTTTTCTTTATGATACGAGGTGGAGTAACGTGGAAATGAAAATAAGAATCTTGAAACTTTTCAATAACTACTTGTCAATGTCACGTAATCGTTCATGCGCTTACTAGAATGCCACAGGCACAGAAAACCAGGATGGAGTAGTGTTTAAGGGTCGGAATCTGTAATGAGAAAAGCTTCAG
This sequence comes from Chiridota heheva, assembly GCA_020152595.1. Classification (NCBI taxonomy): domain Eukaryota; kingdom Metazoa; phylum Echinodermata; class Holothuroidea; order Apodida; family Chiridotidae; genus Chiridota; species Chiridota heheva. The sequence goes on along the minus strand of JAIGNY010001330.1, from coordinate 131,725 downwards.
AAACCTTTACGTGACTGCATATTGTGAGAAACAAAAGATAGCCTATAAGCAATGAGATCTACTAAGATAAACCAGTAATTAACATAATGTGGAATGGAAGATAACAGTTGGTCATTGCTAATCCTCGGTCATGGTTTTTCTACTTAATTTGGCATGACGCCACCATTCCTGACCAAGTGCCACCGGCCAAACAACTACGAGAATCATCCCCTAAGATTATGTATCCTTTATTGCATATAACTATTGCAGTGTGCCGAATTCTTTATTGCTCAGACTACTATAAGTAATCATTCCATTTGCTGGATTAGATATTGCACTACAGGTTTCAATTAGAAAAACGAAATATGCATCGGTTTAGAGATTAAGACACATTTTTTTTCCGATTTGAGGAGTCATACTTCCGAAATCGTCACGTGAGTACAAATATTGTTCAACGAAAGATAGCTTAAGCAAGGAGATATCTTAAGATAGACCAGTTATAAATATGATGTGGATTGGCAGATTGTTGGTCACTTCTGTTCCATGTGCATGATGTTTCTACTTACTTTGGCATGACGCCACTATTCCTGACCAAATGCCACCGGCCAAACAACTACGAGGATCATCACCTAAGATTATGTATCCTTCATCGCATGTAACCATTGAAGTGCTCCCGAATTCTTTATTGGTCAGACTACTATAAGTAATCATTCCATTTGCTGGATCAGATATTGCACTACAAGTTTCAACTAGAAAAAAGAAAAATGCATTTGTTCAGAAGAGACTTTGAAAATCAATCGTCTGTCTGAAACAGAAGTTTTGGGGGTTTCGAGGACATTTAAAGAAAGCGCCCCTTGAAACACGGACGGGATGAAACAGCCACAGTTACTTTCATCCGGTTTCAAAGCACATTCTTACAATGAGGTGATGCATGTATTAGTGACGCAATCATTTCAGCACATTTTTTTTTTAAATTACGAGGTGGAGTAACGTGGAAATGAAATAAGAATCTTGAAACTTTTCAATAACTACTTGTCAATGTCACTTAATCGTTCATACGCTTACTAGAATGCCACAGGCACAGAAAACCAGGATGGAGTAGTGTTTAAGGGTCGGAATCTGTAATAAGAAAAGCTTCAGAAACCTTTACGTGACTGAATATTGTGAGTAACAAACATAGCGTATAAGCAATGAGATATACTAAGATAAACCAAAAATTAGCATAATGTGGAAAAGTAGATCATTGCTGCTTATTGCTACACCTGGGTCAAGATTTTTCTACTTACTTTGGCATGACGCCTCCATTCCTGACCAAGTGCCACCGGCCACACAAGTACGAGGATCATCCCCTAAGATTATGTATCCTTCATCGCATGTAACCATTGAAGTGCTTCCGAGTTCTTTATTGGTCAGACTACTATAAATAATCATTCCATTTGCTGGATCAGATATTGCAGCACAGGTTCCAACTAGAAAAGAAAAAATTATATGTTCTGAAGAGACTTTGAAAATCAATTGTGTATAACAATCGTGTTTCCTGATTCGAGGAGTCATACTTTAGATATCGTCACGTGACAATATATTTTGAGTAAGAAAATATAACCCATGAAATAAGATATTATAAGGTAGATCAGTAATTAATATAATGTGGAATGGATGATGGATGTCACCGCTGCTCGTCGTTTATGGTTTTTCTACTTACTTTGGCATGACGCCACTATTCCTGACCAAATGCCAAACAAGTACGAGGATCATCACCTAAGATTATGTATCCTTCATCGCATGTAACCATTGAAGTGCTCCCGAATTCTTTATTGGTCGGACTACTATAAATAATCATTCCATTTGCTGGATTAGATATTGCACTACAGGTTTCAACTAGAAAAACGAAAAAAGCATCGGTTTTGAAGAGATTAATACACATTTTTTTTTCCGATTTGAGGAGTCATACTTCAGATATCGTCCAGTACAAATATTGTTCAATGAAAGATAGCTTAAGCAAGGAGATATCTTAAGGTAGACCAGGATGTGGATTAGCCACTTCTGTTCCATGAACAACTACGAGGATCATCACCTAAGATTATATATCCTTCATCGCATGTAACCATTGAAGTGCTCCTGAATTCTTTATTGGTCAGACTACTATAAGTAATCATTCCATTTGCTGGATCAGATATTGCACCACAGGTTTCAACTAGAAAAAGAAAAATGCATTTGTTCAGAAGAGACTGAAAATCAATCGTCTGTCTGAAACAGAAGTTTTGGGGGTTTCGAGGACATTTAAAGAAAGCGCCCCTTGAAACACGGACGGGATGAAACAGCCACAATTACTTTCATCCGGTTTCAAAGTACATTCTTACAATGAGGTGATGCATGTATGACGCAATCATTTCAGCACAATTTTTTTTTTATAATACGAGGTGGAGTAAGGTGGAAATGAAATAAGAATCTTGAAACTTTTCAATAACTACTTGTCAATGTCACTTAATCGTTCATACGCTTACTAGAATGCCACAGGCACAGAAAACCAGGATGGAGTAGTGTTTAAGGGTCGGAATCTGTAATAAGAAAAGCTTTAGAAACCTTTACGTGACTGAATATTGTGAGTAACAAACATAGCGTATAAGCAATGAGATATACTAAGATAAACCAGTAGTTAAAATAATGTGGCAAAGAAGATAATTGCTGGTAATTGCTACACCTGGGTCATGATTTTTCTACTTACTTTGGCATGACGCCTCCATTCCTGACCAAGTGCCACCGGCCGAACAAGTACGAGGATCATCCCCTAAGATTATGTATCCTTCATCGCATGTAACCATTAAAGTGCTCCCGAATTCTTTATTGGTCAGACTACTATAAGTAATCATTCCATTTGCTGGATCAGATATTGCAGCACAGGTTCCAACTAGAAAAAGAAAAAAATATATGTTCTGAAGAGACTTTAAAAATCAATTTTTTTTTTGCTTCGGATTTGAGGAGTCATACTTTAGATATCGTCACGTGACAAATATTTTTGAACGTAAGAAAATATAACCCATGAAATAAGATATCTATAAGGTAGACCAGTAATAAATAAAATGATGGGATTGGCAGATTGATGATCACTTCTGTTCCATCGTTTATGATTTTCTACTTACTTTGGCATGACGCCTCCATTCCTGACCAAATGCCACCGGCCGAACAACTACGAGGATCATCACCTAAGATTATATATCCTTCATCGCATGTAACCATTGAAGTGCTCCCGAATTCTTTATTGGTCAGACTACTATAAGTAATCATTCCATTTGCTGGATCAGATATTGCACTACAGGTTTCAACTAGAAAAAAAAAAAATGCATTTGTTCAGAAGAGACTCTGAAAATCAATCGTCTGTCTGAAACAGAAGTTTTGGGGGTTTCGAGGACAATTGAAGAAAGCGCCTCTTGAAACACGGACGGGATGAAACAGCCACACTTACTTTCATCCGATTTCAAAGCACATTCTTACAATGAGGTGATGCATGTATTACGCAATCATTTCAGCACAATTTTTCTTTATGGTACGAGGTGAAGTAACGTGGAAATGAAAATAAGAATCTTGAAACTTTTCAATAACTACTTGTCAATGTCACGTAATCGTTCATGCGCTTACTAGAATGCCACAGGCACAGAGAACCAGGATGGAGTAGTGTTTAAGAGTCGGATTCTGTAATGAGAAAAGCTTCAAAAACCTTTACGTGACTGCATATTGTGAGTAACAAAAAATAGCCTATAAGCAATGAGATCTACAAAGATATACCAGTAATTAACATAATGTGGAATGGAAGATAACAGTTGGTCATTGCTAATCCTCGTTCATGGTTTTTCTACTTAATTTGGCATGACGCCACCATTCCGGACCAAATGCCACCGGCCAAACAACTGCGAGGATCATCCCCTAAGATTATGTATCCTCCATTGCATATAACTACTGCAGTGTGCCGAATTCTTTATTGCTTGGACTTACTATAAGTAATCATTCCATTTGCTGGATTAGATATTGCACTGACAGGTTTCAATTAGAAAAACGAAATATGCATCGGTTTAGAAGAAATTAAGACACATTTTTATTCTTTCGATTTGAGAGTCATACTTCCGATATCGTCACGTGAGTACAAATATTGTTTAACGAAAGATAGCTTAAGCAAGGAGATATCTTAAGCTAGACCAGTAATAAATATGATGTGGATTGGCAGATTGTTGATCACTTCTGTTCCATGTGCATGATGTTTTTACTTACTTTGGCATGACGCCACCATTCCTGACCAAGTGCCACCGGCCAAACAACTACGAGGATCATCACCTAAGATTATGTATCCTTCATCGCATGTAACCATTGAAGTGCTCCCGAATTCTTTATTGGTCAGACTACTATAAGTAATCATTCCATTTGCTGGATCAGATATTGCACTACAGGTTTCAACTAAAAAAAAGAAAAATATATGTTCAGAAGAGACTTTGAAAATCAATTGTGTATAACAATCGTGTTTCTGGATTCGAGGAGTCATACTTTAGATATCGTCACGTGACAATATATTTTGAGTAAGAAAATATAACCCATGAAATAAGATATTATAAGGTAGATCAGTAATTAATATAATGTGGAATGGATGATGGATGTCACCGCTGCTCGTCGTTTATGGTTTTTCTACTTACTTTGGCATGACGCCACTATTCCTGACCAAATGCCACCGGCCGAACAAGTACGAGGATCATCACCTAAGATTATGTATCCTTCATCGCATGTAACCATTGAAGTGCTCCCGAATTCTTTATTGGTCGGACTACTATAAATAATCATTCCATTTGCTGGATTAGATATTGCACTACAGGTTTCAACTAGAAAAACGAAAAAAGCATCGGTTTAGAAGAGATTAATACACATTTTTTTTCCGATTTGAGGAGTCATACTTCCGATATCGTCACGTGAGTACAAATATTGTTCAACGAAAGATAGCTTAAGCAAGGAGATATCTTAAGGTAGACCAGTAATAAATATGATGTGGATTAGCAGATTGTTGATCACTTCTGTTCCATGTGCAAGATGTTTCTACTTACTTTGGCATGACGCCACCATTCCTGACCAAGTGCCACCGGCCAAACAACTACGAGGATCATCACCTAAGATTATGTATCCTTCATCGCATGTAACCATTGAAGTGCTCCCGAATTCTTTATTGGTCAGACTACTATATGTAATCATTCCATTTGCTGGATCAGATATTGCACTACAGGTTTCAACTAGAAAAAAAGAAAAATGCATTTGTTCAGAAGAGACTGAAAATCAATCGTCTGTCTGAAACAGAAGTTTTGGGGTTTCGAGGACAATTGAAGAAAGCGCCCCTTGAAATACGGACGGGATGAAACAGCCACAGTTACTTTCATCCGGTTTCAAAGGACATTCTTACAACGAGGTGATGCATGTATTACGCAATCATTTCAGCACAATTTTTCTTTATGGTACGAGGTGGAGTAACGTGGAAATGAAAATAAGAATCTTGAAACTTTTTAATAACTACTTGTCAATGTCACTTAATCGTTCATGCGCTTACTAGAATGCCACAGGCACAGAAAACCAGGATGGAGTAGTGTTTAAGGGTCGGATTTTGTAATGAGAAAAGCTTCAGAAACCTTTACGTGACTGAATATTGTGAGTAACAAAAGATAGCCTATAAGCAATAAGATCTACAAAGATATACCAGTAATTAACATAATGTGGAATGGAAGATAACAGTTGGTCATTGCTAATCCTCGGTCATGGTTTTTCTACTTAATTTGGCATGACGCCACCATTCCTGACCAAGCGCCACCGGCCAAACAACTACGAGGATCATCCCCTAAGATTATGTATCCTTCATTGCATATAACTATTGCATTGTGCCGAATTTTATATTGCTCGGACTACTAAAAGTAATCATTCCATTTGCTGAATTAGATATTGCACTACAGGTTTTAAATAGGAAGAAAAAATGCTTTGGTTCAGAAGAAATTAAGACACATTTTTTATTCTTTCGGATTTGAGAAGTCATACTTGCGGTATCGTCACGTGAGTACAAATATTGTTTAACGAAAGATAGCTTAAGCAAGGAGATATCTTAAGCTAGACCAGTAATAAATATGATGTGGATTGGCAGATTGTTGATCACTTCTGTTCCATGTGCATGATGTTTTTACTTACTTTGGCATGACGCCACCATTCCTGACCAAGTGCCACCGGCCAAACAACTACGAATCAATTATGTATCTCGCACGAGGATCATTTATTGGTCACTACTAAGATTATGTATCCTTCATCGCATGTAACCATTGAAGTGCTCCCGAATTCTTTATTGGTCAGACTACTATAAGTAATCATTCCATTTGCTGGATCAGATATTGCACTACAGGTTTCAACTAGAAAAAAGAAAAATGCATTTGTTCAGAAGAGACTCTGAAAATCAATCGTCTGTCTGAAACAGAAGTTTTGGGGGTTTCGAGGACTTTTGAAGAAAGCGCCCCTTGAAACACGGACGGGATGAAACAGCCACAGTTACTTTCATCCGGTTTCAAAGCACATTCTTACAATGAGGTGATGCATGTATTACGCAATCATTTCAGCACAATTTTTTTTTTATAATACGAGGTGGAGTAAGGTGGAAATGAAATAAGAATCTTGAAACTTTTCAGTAACTACTTGTCAATGTCACGTAATCGTTCATGCGCTTACTAGAATGCCACAGGCACAGAAAACCAGGATGGAGTAGTGTTTAAGGGTCGGATGTTGTAACGAGAAAAGCTTCAGAAACCTTTACGTGGCTGCATATTGTGAGTAACAAAAGATAGCCTATAAGCAATAAGATTTACAAAGATATACCAGTAATTAACATAATGTGGAACGAAAGATAACAGTTGGTCATTGCTAATCCTCGGTCATGGTTTTTCTACTTAATTTGGCATGACGCCACCATTCCTGACCAAGCGCCACCGGCCAAACAACTACGAGGATCATCCCCTAAGATTATGTATCCTTCATTGCATATAACTATTGCAGTGTGCCGAATTCTATATTGCTCGGACTACTAAAAGTAATCATTCCATTTGCTGAATTAGATATTGCACTACAGGTTTTAAATAGGAAGGAAAAAATGCTTTGGTTCATAAGAAATTAAGACACATTTTGTATTCTTTCGGATTTGAGAAGTCATGCTTGGGGTATCGTCACGTGAGTACAAATATTGTTTAACGAAAGATAGCTTAAGCAAGGAGATATCTTAAGCTAGACCAGTAATAAATATGATGTGGATTGGCAGATTGTTGATCACTTCTGTTCCATGTGCATGATGTTTCTACTTACTTTGGCATGACGCCACCATTCCTGACCAAGTGCCACCGGCCAAACAACTACGAGGATCATCACCTAAGATTATGTATCCTTTCATCGCATGTAACCATTGAAGTGCTCCTGATTGCATATAATCATTCCATTTGCTGGAGTGCACTGGTTTCAAAAAAGAAAAAAAAAATTCTATATTGCTCGGACTACTAAAAGTAATCAATCCATTTGCTGAATTAATATAATGTGGAATGGATTGCAATACAGGTTTTAAATAGGAAGAAAAAAAACTTTGATTATGTTCATCGAAGAAATTAAGGTCGGACTACTATTTTGTATTTGCTTTAGATATTGCACTACAGGTTTCAACTAGAAAAACGAAAAAGCATTTGAGAATTAATACACATTTTTTCCGATTTGAGGAGTCATGCTTGATATCGTCACGTGAGTACAAATATTGTTTAACGAAAGATAGCTTAAGCAAGGAGATATCTTAAGCTAGACCAGTAATAAATATGATGTGGATTGGCAGATTGTTGATCACTTCTGTTCCATGTGCAAGATGTTTCTACTTACTTTGGCATGACGCCACCATTCCTGACCAAGTGCCACCGGCCAAACAACTACGAGGATCATCACCTAAGATTATGTATCCTTCATCGCATGTAACCATTGAAGTGCTCCCGAATTCTTTATTGGTCAGACTACTATAAGTAATCATTCCATTTGCTGGATCAGATATTGCACTACAGGTTTCAACTAGAAAAAAGAAAAATGCATTTGTTCAGAAGAGACTCTGAAAATCAATCGTCTGTCTGAAACAGAAGTTTTGGGGGTTTCGAGGACTTTTGAAGAAAGCGCCCCTTGAAACACGGACGGGATGAAACAGCCACACTTACTTTCATCCGGTTTCAAAGCACATTCTTACAATGAGGTGATGCATGTATTACGCAATCATTTCAGCACAATTTTTCTTTATGATACGAGGTGGAGTAACGTGGAAATGAAATAAGAATCTTGAAACTTTTCAGTAACTACTTGTCAATGTCAAGTAATCGTTCATGCGCTTTCTAGAATGCCACAGGCACAATAAACCAGGATGGAGTAGTGTTTAAAACTCGGAATCTGTAATGAGAAAAGCTTCAGAAACCTTTACGTGACTGAATATTGTGAGTAACAAACATAGCATATAAGCAATAAGATATACTAAGATAAACCAGTAATTAACATAATGTGGAAAAGAAGATCATTGCAGGTTGGTCATTGCTAATCCTCGGTCATGGTTTTTCTACTTAATTTGGCATGACGCCACCATTCCTGACCAAGCGCCACCAGCCAAACAACTACGAGGATCATCCCTAAGATTATGTATCCTTCATCGCATGTAACCATTGAAGTGCTCCCGAATTCTTTATTGGTCGGACTACTATAAAATATTGTTTAACGAAAGATAGCTTAAGCAAGTAATCATTCCATTTGCTGGATCAGATATTGCACTACAGGTTTTAACTAGAAAAAAACCGAAAAATGCATTTGTTCAGGAGAGACTTTTTATTGGTCAGAAAAAGTCAATCGTCTGTCTGAAACAGAAGTTTTGGGGGTTTCGAGGACAATTGAAGAAAGCGCCCCTTGAAACACGGACGGGATGAAACAGCCACAGTTACTTTCATCCGGTTTCAAAGGACATTCTTACAATGAGGTGATGCATGTATTACGCAATCATTTCAGCACAATTTTTCTTTATGATACGAGGTGGAGTAACGTGGAAATGAAATAAGAATCTTGAAACTTTTCAGTAACTACTTGTCAATGTCACGTAATCGTTCATGCGCTTTCTAGAATGCCACAGGCACAAAAAACCAGGATGGAGTAGTGTTTAAAGGTCGGAATCTGTAATGAGAAAAGCTTCAGAAACCTTTACGTGACTGAATATTGTGAGTAACAAACATAGCATATAAGCAATAAGATATACTAAGATAAACCAGTAATTAACATAATGTGGAAAAGAAGATCATTGCTGGTTATTGCTACACCTGGGTCATGATTTTTCTACTTACTTTGGCATGACGCCTCCATTCCTGACCAAGCGCCACCAGCCACACAAGTACGAGGATCATCCCCTAAGATTATGTATCCTTCATCGCATGTAACCATTGAAGTGCTCCCGAATTCTTTATTGGTCAGACTACTATAAGTAATCATTCCATTTGCTGGATCAGATATTGCACTACAGGTTTCAACTAAAAAAAGAAAAATGCATCTGTTCTAAAGAGATTAAAACATATACATTGTTTCGTATTCTAGGAGTCATACTTCAAATATCTTTACATGAGTACATATTTTGAGCAACAAAATACAGCCTATAAGCAATGAGATCTACTAAGATAAACCAGTGATTAGCATAATGTGGAATGGATGATAATAGTTGGTCATTGCTACTCCTCGGTCATGTTTTTTTTACTTACTTTGGCATGATGCCACCATTTCTGACCAAGTGCCACCGGGCAAACATGTACGAGGATTATCCCCTAAGATTATGTATCCTTCATCGCATGTAACTATTAAAGTGCTCCCGACTTCTTTGTTGCTCGGACTACTATAAGTAATCACCCCATTTGCTGGATCAGATATTGCAGCACAGATTCCAACTAGAAAAAAAGGAAACACTGCTATTTTAACAATACACATATTTGAAATGAAATTGAGCATAACATGGAACCTTCATTTCTGTGTGTCACAGTAAAGTTTAAAATCATATAATACCGACGAGCAGAAGACATAAACCGATGTTTTAATTTTTTTATATACACGATGATAAAAATGAGGCTGTTGTCCAAACAAAAAAACAACTTGATGAATATGACGAATAATTCTTCGATCTGTCGATGCAAAACTACAATTGCTGCAGTAGAATTCGACAATCTGTAAGTAAGTCTGTTGAATTACCCCATCCGTTATATGTGAGGCGACGTCTTTTCCGTTTTTCGGTGTTTTGATGTACTAGAGGGGACGTCTGTTAGTTTGGATATGACAAAATAGATGGTTCATGGACGTGTATTTCCCGACTATGTTGCAAAATTCCACTTACCATTCACTTTGCCATTGAACATTCTTTATATATTCATTATAATGTATATAATTTTAAACCGGATCAAATTTATTCATGTCCTTTTCTGTCAAATGTTTATTGTTTTTCCTTCTGTCATAGATGGAAAATCTACTTCAGAAAACCCAGATAGTCCCCTCATCTTAATCTAATTAGTTGCTATTTGTTACTAGTTAGTTGTTAGTTAGTTGGGTATATTTGAAATTTGAAATCTTACAAATACATGAAGGTGCAACTCCTGTGATGCCTACAAACTGTCTATCTGCTTGACATGTAAGCACTGCATCGCCTGTCACACCATAGCCTGGATCGCATGTGACCGCAGCGTCAGTATGAACATTTCTGTACTCATTGCTGTATGCCACAATCCCATTGGCTGGGACTGTCATTTCTAAGCAGGTAATTGCTAGTAGAGAAAAATTAAAAGATAATTTTGTTTATAGATTAATGTTGAGGCGGAGTGTTTATATGCGTGTTTAATGTACGGGTCAAAGGTTTCTGGTCCGAGTAAAATGATCCGGCCTTTAGGGGGTCATTCGAGAATGCCAATGAGTGCCAGATGCCAAATGAGTGCCAGATGCCAAATGAGTGCCAGATGCCAAATGAGTGCCAGATGCCAAATAAGTGCCAGATGCCAAATGAGTGCCAGATGCCAAATGAGTGCCAGATGCCAAATGAGTGCCAGATGCCAAATGAGTGCCAGATGCTAAATGAGTGCCAGATGCCAATGAGTGCCAGATGCCAAATGAGTGCCAGATGCCAAATGAGTGCCAGATGCCAAATAAGTGCCAGATGCCAAATGAGTGCCAGATGCCAAATGAGTGCCAGATGCCAAATGAGTGCCAGATGCCAAATAAGTGCCAGATGCCAAATAAGTGCCAGATGCCAAATAAGTGCCAGATACCAAAAACCGTAATCTTTTTGTAAAATTTCTACGTTAGATTGTTTAAAATGCCCAAAAACAAAAATGAATGAAAAACGAGAACAGTTTTCATAAATTTGTTCGCTTTGTTAAGAAATTCACCTGTTGAAAAAATGAACTAAACCAAATACTAAAGGCCGTGCGCTACGGAAATTTAATGCACGGCTCATGACAACACAAATATTCCATATAAATTTTATAGATCAGTTAACTATGATTCTTTTAACGAAATAACTCGGACAAATGTCCAAGACTGCAGGGTAGCACTTATTGAGAGTAGCACTTATTGAGAGTAGCACTTATTGAGAGTAGCACTTATTGAGAGTAGCACTTATTGAGAGTAGCACTTATTGAGAGTAGCACTTATTGAGAGTAGCACTTATTGAGAGTAGCACTTATTGAGAGTAGCACTCATTGAGAGTAGCACTTATTGAGAGTAGCACTTATTGAGAGTAGCACTCATTGAGGGTAGCACTTATTGAGAGTAGCACTTATTGAGAGTAGCACTCATTGAGGGTAGCACTCATTGAGGGTAGCACTCATTGAGGGTAGCACTCATTGAGGGTAGCACTCATTGAGGGTAGCACTCATTGAGGGTAGCACTCATTGAGGGTAGCACTCATTAAGAGCAGCACTCATTGAGGGTAGCACTCATTGAGGGTAGCACTCATTGAGGGTAGCACTCATTGAGGGTAGCACTCAATGAGGGTAGCACTCATTGAGGGTAGCACTCATTGAGGGTAGCACTCATTGAGGGTAGCACTCATTGAAGGTAGCACTCATTGAGGGTAGCACTTATTGAGGGTAGCACTTATTGAGGGTAGCACTTATTGAGAGTAGCACTCATTGAGGGTAGCACTCATTAAGAGCAGCATTCATTGAGGTTAGCACTCATTGAGGGTAGCACTCATTGAGGGTAGCACTCATTGAGGGTAGCACTCATTGAGGGTAGCACTCATTGAGGGTAGCACTCATTGAGGGTAGCACTCATTAAGAGCAGCACTCATTGAGGGCAGCACTCATTGAGGGTAGCACTCATTGAGGGTAGCACTCATTGAGGGTAGCACTCATTAAGAGCAGCACTCATTGAGGGTAGCACTCATTGAGGGTAGCACTCATTGAGGGTAGCACTCATTGAGGGTAGCACTCATTGAGGGTAGCACTCATTAAGGGTAGCACTCATTAAGAGCAGCACTCATTGAGGGCAGCACTCATTGAGGGTAGCACTCATTGAGGGTAGCACTCATTGAGGGTAGCACTCATCGAGGGTAGCACTCATCGAGGGTAGCACTCATCGAGGGTAGCACTCATTAAGGATAGCACTCATTGAGGATAGCACTCATTGTTCTTCATTACAAACACTTTTTTGGGACAAAAATGCCTTTGATAGAAAGGTTTGTGGTAAATTTTTAGCTATACCAATAGCAACATTTAAAACCTCTTTATTTTCCAGTTGAGATTTCCTTATACTATGTAACATTTAATAAATGAATATTATGCACGTTCGGAGTAACAATTATCAGACTTGTTGAAATACAACTAAAACAGTGGCCACTGATGTTGTAGGAATGTGTGGAAAAATGACACTGGATGCTAATCGATATCTGGGAAAAAGCAATTCTTCGAATTAAATATTAGATTATTGGTGTGATCAGGTAAAGGACATACGAATATTTGCCTCCTCCAACTAAATTACTGGTTGCTTTTACAAAGTTTATTCGACTTTTTGAGATTTCATTCACCTTTCGATCTTTCAAATAATCGTTTACATGTATATGTTAGAGTATGCTAAATATCAAGTAAGTAGGACCGCCACTTATCAGTGGTTTTATGATTTCAGTGGATGTATAAGCTGTTTAAATCTTTTCTAGATTTATTGTGCTATTACTTATCTCTTGACAAACTGATCTTTTGATAACAATTTTAAGAACATGCAGGCTAAAGATAAGCCTGTTGGAAATTATTTATAATGCAAACGCACGGGTGCATGCTAATAACGTTCCGTAAAAGTTCCCACACTCATTGCAAGTTAGAGTCGGACGATTGCGTAATAGGACCAAATATCCCTCCGCACACACTGGTGTTGCTTCCGTATCTTTGTAATATGGTGGACCTGCAGAATACGTGTAGTCAATCTTCATGTCGACGACTGCTGGACACTCTGTAGGGGAATGCAAAGAAGAATAATTCATCTAGGATTGTAATGTAATTTCCTATTTATCCCCGTTTCTCTTTACTGTTTCCACAATTCACCAGTTTTTCAAAAATGTTATCAATATCTTTGTCAAAGATTTCTAAGGAATATAATTTCATACTTATACACATTCAGTGCACACCAATGAACAAGCTGAATGAAAAGAAACATAGATGTTGGATGGGTGTTCAAGTATACTTGGGCCCCTCATTTGTTCTTGTTTCAATCAAGACATTTTAGATTGTAAGAATAGGTCGAAAATGATTACAACGTACTGAATGTTTTCTTGAATTCTGAAACTTTTTTTTCCGCAGATAATCCATTGCTACGATTATGAGTGCAATCGACGAAGTTGCTGATCTCACTGGACAGCTATATATTGCCATGCTATTATATTATACATACACAATACTTCCATCATATGGATGGATCAAGGAGTGATTCGGCACCCGTTTTAGTGGAACGTTTGTCATTTTTAGCACTTTTTAAAGCTTTATAAGTTAGGAAACTTAAAAATATCTAAAAGCTAAGTCACATCCTAAAACCACCAGGATAGTTCAATATAGCATGCCCACATATGTTATGTAAGCTTAAATAGAAGAGGGCAAAACATAGATGTTTTGACCTCCATGCTTTGATAAATAATACCGTCATAGCGGTTTCTAAGGAAAGGCTCTTTATTGTAAATCTTTGTATGATGCATCATGAATGTGACTAACAAATCTGTTCACAATCATAGGTTCATACGACGAATATCATAGTTTTCTGTAAAAGTGTTTAGCAGATTTTTGCAATTCAAAAGTAAGAAGAACAACATTATATATTGATAGTGTAATTAAATAAACACTCTTTGGGAGGCATCAAGTACCATCATAAGAAATTAAAATCCTTTCCCAAACTTCACTATTCCATGTTTTACACAAAACGTTTGGTATGTTTACCTGTGTGGAATGCTCTAGTAACCTTTATAGTTGTGTGGCTACAAAACTATACAAATCATATTTAAGCTAAAGTCATAACACTTGGGTTGTTCCATTATACTTTATCATGTAAAATGAATATATTTGTCAGCGGTAATGTTCATTTCATGTAAAGAATAAATAGGGTGCGCGCAATCACAACATACAGCGATATCAAAATGTGAAAAGTTAATTACCTATGCAAGTATTTGTCACAGCGGTTAAGTTATTTTCACTGAAACCATTTTTAAATTCACAGACGGGAGGATCGTCAGAATAGTGATCAAAATCTGGAGAGCAGATGGAGTCTCCACCACAGGAACAATCGGGATCCGTATGGCCAGTGCAAATACCATTGCAGCATCCACACAAAGACGAATAGTCACCTGCAGAATATGTAAACTTGAGCTAATATACTGCTGATCGTGCAGACTTCGGGATACCTTCACAATGTAGGGACCTTCCCGAAACTAATGGAATTACGATCATTAATACATCTTTGTCCACTGAATGAACAGAAGACCATTTTTTCATGGAATTGCTACATGTATAGACTTATATATGTATGGATTGAATTGTTACATGTATGGTCTGAATTGCTACACGATATGGATTGAATTGCTACGTACTGAATTTGTTACGTGTATGGACTGCGTTGCTACCGTAACGTGTATGGACTGAATTTCTATACTCAGTATGCCTCGTATTCCAAAGAAAAAACGCTTCTCCAGCCCACCCTGTAGATTGATCTATGCGTCCAACAGTGATTAGTCAGGAGTATTCTCGGTGACCACATGTTGATTTCTACTACTATTCTAATTCAGGGACTGGTGCCATAAATGTTCAATATAAGGCTTGGAAATGTTGGATTTAACTGTTAAAAGCGGAAAAGGCTTAAGTTGAAAGTTTGACATGTATGAAATAACAAGATGAAATTTCGCAATCAGTAACATATGCAATAAGTTAGATTAGAACAAATTCTCAGGATTAGCTAAATAGAATATGCAAAGATTTGAAAATGCCACTTTTCTTTATATGTCGAGAATCTGATTCAAATTTTGTTTAACTCAGACCACGCCCATAGACTAAACTAATATACTTGCATAAGAGTAATACACTTCCACCAATCTGACCATGATATTAACGTTTCCGATGTGTACACAATCTTAAACTGGCAATTTTATGAGAAAATCATAATAATTCATAAAGGTATAAATGAGTTTGTTCGAACCTAAATTTTTAATCAGGTAAGAAAAACCCATTAGTATTGTACAAGATGTTCACAATCCACACTCCCTCAATACAAGGCAGAGGCTACCGTAAATATGTTATGTTCACATGTACTAAATCTTGGTATGTGCGCTGATCATGCCAACATGAAACTCACAATCATTTGCAATATTTTAAAGTTCAAGTACTAATCATTTTAGCGATGATTTTTTTTAAAGTAAAGTTTTTATCTTTATACAATTTTCTTAATAAGTAAAGAGGGATTTCGTCTCAATAAAATTCGTAGGATTGCGATGTTCATACCTTTCACGTCACATCCGATTGTGGATCGTTTTTAACTCAAGTACGTATTGTACGCATTGTGTGTGTGTGTGTGTGTGTGTGTGTACACCGTGATAGTCACATCGGCGGCGGTTTTGATTGGTTGTCGGTATTTGTATATGACCAAATCAGACGCGTTTAATATCATTGCATAATACTGTCCATGTTAACACGACATCTAGTCTAATCATTGCATCATTGTACCTCAATATGTCATATTGTAGAGGAATTGTAGACTCCGTAGCCTCAAGTAGGTTAACTCTCATGATATGTATCACACAAAGGATAACGCGTGGACACTCTGTTCATGTCATTTAGGTGCAGTGGCACATCATTTTCCCTTTATGCCAGCTTTTAAAGAAAAATACCAATTTTTCTGTTAGCGAAATGATGAAAATTTGAAAGCCTAGATTTTACAACCATTCAAAACAATTAATGGCAAATGGTATTTACTGTTTTTCCTGTGTTTTTTATTATTTGTAAATAACGCTGAAATAACTATACTCACATGACTGAATCTCACAAAACCCATTTAAAGTGTCACATGAAATAATGGAAGAAATGTCAGGAAGGACATTGTCTCTTATGATATTAATAGATTGCAGTATTGGATCCTGGTCGACGTCAGTCTTAAATAGATAGACGTCACCCTGCGAATCAAGTAGAAGAACCCCATTAT
>JAIGNY010001330.1:105000-110000 GCA_020152595.1 Chiridota heheva | reverse complement strand
TGGAAGACAGATTTAGTTATCCCAATTCTTAAAAAACCATCACGAGACCCTAAAACCCTTGCTAATTACAGGCCGGTTTGAAATTTAAACTTTGTCAGTAAACTTGTGGCGAGAGTTGTTTTACATCAGTTATGCAAACATACTTCTGATCAAGGTCTGGATAGTAAAATGCAGTCGGTCTATAAAGCAAGACATAGCACTGAGACTGCTCTAATGAGAGTTCAGTATAAGTGCACAACTTGACAACAATCAGGCAGTTATGCTGGTACTCCTGAATCTCAGTGCTGCTTTTGATTCCATCAATGTTGATTTACTTCTTGACACCCTTGACAAACGAGTTTTCATAAGGGGTCTTGTTTTGGATTGGGTAAAATCATACTTAACTGACAGGTTTCAAAGAGTCAAGGTTGGCAATTTTTCTTCTTCCCCAGTGCCCCTCAAATATGGTGTCCCACAGGGGTCTGTTTTGGGACCAATTTTATTTACATTGTTCATTGCTCCTTTGTTTGATCTCATTGAAAGTCATAATGTCATGTACCATCAAATTGCTGATGATGTACAACTTTATATACCATTTGATCCCTCCTTCTCTGGAGATGGTGACCGTGCCAAACTTCAACTCTCCAGTTGTATATCTAATATTCGTACCTGGATGTTGACAAGTAGTCTGAAGCTTAATGATGATAAAACTGAATTTATCATCTTCTCATCCACTTACCATAGGCATACATATGGATTGCATAATAATTTACTGCAAGTTGGCACGCTTGCAGTCCCTGGATCTGACTACTTCAGGAACCTTGGGGCCTATTTTGATAACAGTGTGTCAATGTCTAAACATGTGAATCAGGTGTGCAGCAGTGCCAACTCTCACTTGTGGCAGCTGCGTAAAATAGGGCCTTATCTTACTCATGATGCATGTAAGTGTGCTGTTCAATTACTGGTGATCAGCAGAATTGATTATGCTTCTAGTTTACTGAGTGGTTTGTCAGGTGGCCTGTTGAACAAACTTCAACTTGTTCAAAATACTGCTGCAAGACTGATCTCTGGCATAGGTATAGGATCTCATATTACTCCTACAATTTCCCATTTGCATTGGCTCAAAGTACAGTCACGAATCAGGTTTAGGCTTTATGTTCATCTTTCTAAAATTCTCCATGGTCTTGCACCAATTTATCTGTCTGAATTAATTCATCTGTAGTTCCCAGATCCCAGATTTAGGTCTGCCTCTAATGGCCACTGATAAGGAGACAGTATGGCAGCAAACAAGTTAGTCGTTACAACCTTGCTGTCACTGGATCATCTCTCTGGAATGAGCTGCCTCAGCCTGCCTGTCCACATCAGATCTGCAAGTGACATTATCAATTCCAAGAAGCAATTGAAAACACACCTTTTTACCCAATAATGTAAAGCGCTTAGTTTTGTTCTCAATATAAGCGCTATATAAGCATCTACATAATAATAATAATAATAATATATATATCAATATATATATATATATATCTATCTATATATATATATATATAGGGTCCATGCAGCATAGCTGCAAAATATACCGCGTGTTGACGTGCAAATATGCAGAAGAAAATAGAATACAAGGTATGTCGAATTCCGTCAACAAAGATTTATTGAAATACAAAATTTTCGGGCTTCCTAAGCCCTTCTTCAGTGTAGAAATGCAACACGAAACTGTTAAGTGAAAACTTAAATAAAACTTAAATAAAACAAATGAAACGCATGACTGATGAGAAACAGCTACAACAAAGTACGCTCGTATAGGTGACGTAACAAGAAGAGGCTAGCGCGTCTAGAATCAAATTACAAGTGCGTAAAAATTACATCGCTACCTTTCTACACGTTATGCGCAATGCAGTGCGCGCAGAGGAGAGAAACGTTCACGTACTTTTGAAGTAACTAAAACGACTTAAAGATGCAAGATCTTTGTTAAGACCCTCTGTTATGGTTTGGTATTTAAAGATGTACATGAGTTCAGCGGTTTTTCTGTCTTTTTCAAACCTAAAACCACCTGCTAAAATGCAGAACCGTAAGTCATTAATGTTGTGATGGTGTGTCTGTGTTAAAGTGTTTAGCAATAGGAAGGCCCTGTGTGTTGTTCCTGATGGAAGAGAGATGATTATTATATCGAAAGCGAAATTTAGTTTTAGTTTCTCCAATGTAGTTTGCTTTGATGCACTTTTTGCAGTATAGTAAATAAACCACATTGGATGAATCGCACGTGAAGGGTCCCGGTTTTACAATGTGTTTACCTACTTTAATTGTATTTCTGATGTCCATATGTTTACAAAGATTACATCGGGTTTTATTTGCAGGTCGTATTACCTGACTGTGCTTGTATGGTAGGAGAATGCTACGCACTAACAGCCTGTGCAAATTAGGGGGCTGCCTTCGAGCGTACACAGGAGCAGCGTCAAAACTTTAGCAATTGTGGGTCGCTTTTAAGCGAAGAATACGCTTTCTTAAAATCCTTAACCAGGGGTTCAATTTGTGGATTGAACCTGGTTACAAGGGGGATGCGTTTGGGTAAGGGTTCCTGGGACGATACATTAGCAACAGATTCCTGTCCAGTGGCTGTACGCGGCGAAAGGAGCGCAGCAGCAGCTTAAAGGGATAGCCTCTAGATTTGAAATACCTAAACAAATTAGTCGCATTACTGATGAATAAGTTATTACTTGAGCATATACGTCTGTATCGCAAGAATTGGCTGTAAACAATTGATTGCTTAAGGTGTTGTGGATGGAAACTATTGTAGTTCAGGTATGTGTGTCTATCTGTGGGTTTAGTGTATACTGATGTTTCTAAGTTGTTGTTAACGATTTGTATTTGACGTCCAAAAATTGCACGCTTTTTGTAGATTTATCACAAGTGAATTTAATTGTTGGATGAAAATCATTAAGTGCAAATACAAATTCATTGAGCTTTTGAAGGCCATGGGTCAACATGAGGAAGATGTCGTTGATATATCTGAAGTAACGCAGGGGTTAACAAGTGCATTTAGCAAGAAATTTATCATCAAGATTGGCCAGAAAAATATTTGCGTAACATTGGGCCATTTTGGTACCTATGGCTGTCCATCTTTTTGCATATAGAGGGCGCCATCGAAAGAAAAATAATTAGATTGAAGGATAAATTTGATCTACTTGCCAAAGTTCTCGCCTGAAGTGACGGAGGAAGAATTACGTGCAATGATATCTTCACAAGCACGGACACCTTCCTTAGTGGAATATTAGTGTACAGACTCTTAACATCTAGAGTGACCAGTAGACAGTCTTCTGGTAAATTAAGAATCGGCTCCAATTTCCGTAAAAAGTCAGCTGTATCCTGAATGTAACTAGGTATTGAGCAAAGGAGAGGCTGCAGCTCTCTATCCACGAAGGCCGATATAAACTCCGTTAAAGTGCCTGTTCCGGAAACAATAGGTCGTCCTGGAGGATTGACTCCGAGCTGACGGGCCGTCTCGATGGGGTCATCA
Organism: Chiridota heheva; assembly: GCA_020152595.1. Classification (NCBI taxonomy): domain Eukaryota; kingdom Metazoa; phylum Echinodermata; class Holothuroidea; order Apodida; family Chiridotidae; genus Chiridota; species Chiridota heheva. Next base: position 106,510 of record JAIGNY010001330.1, on the reverse strand, counting down.
TTGTTGACTGAAGAACCTGAAGCACGCACAATAGATTCCAGCTTGTGTATCTTTGGTAAGGTGTAAAACCTGCAACAACAGGATTCGGTGGGATCAAATTCTGCACCTTGTCTCTTGTTTCCGGCTCAAGTTCGAGCAGTAGGGACCGCAATTTCTCGCTTAAAAGCTTAGTGGATCATTATCCAGAGGTTGGTAAAACTTACTATCACGGAGTTGTGTGTGAGCTTCCTCTATATATTTCTCTCTGTCCAATATAACTGTCGACTCTCCCTTATCAGCAGGTTTGATAATGATGTCCTTATCATTTCGAAGAGATTGTAAAGCAGGATGCTGTCCTTTGGTTTGTAGTTTCCTTTGTTCGTTCTTTACCGCAAAAAGACATTCGTCAAGCTGTTTTTCAATGTTCTTGATATGGGCGTCGAGGGTGGCGTTTCTTCCAGAAGGAGGTGTCCAAGAAGATCTTTTCTTGAATGGTGTTGGTATGTGTTCTTGGTCAAAATTTGTATCACGTGATTGAAAATACTCTGCTATGCGGAGACGTCTTGTGTATTCATTGATGTCTTGGCAGAGTTCAATTTCATTAAGTTTTTTAGTGGGACAAAATCATAGTCCACGATTAAGCAATCCGGTTTCCTCAGCGGAAAGTACACGCTTGGAGAGATTGAAAACCATTTCACTTTCCCTGGCAGCAATGTCCAAAGAATAACTGTCCGGTAGCAACTGTTCAAGTTCTAATGCGTTAAGAATCCGTGACTCTTTGATCAGTTTGTCTATTTTAACTCTCTTCTTTTTGATGCAAATTTTTGTTTCATTTACCAGTAATTGGTCCAGGTATTTCAAAGTTTCTTCTAATACAGAGCCGGAAATGGCGTTGGAAAGAGCTTCGCAAGATGACTCAATGCTTGACGATAAAACCTTCTGTTTAGCATAAGCTTGATGCAATGCTTGGTTCCTTAGCTTACTGGACGTGCAGTCAAGCAGAGTTTGGGAACGCCGATTGTGTGCTCCTTTGTGTAAAATAGGATTTTTTAGACGAAGTCCTTTAGGAATAATATCAAGCGTTTTGCATTTTGAAAGAATGCGTACAGCCACTGGACAGGAATCTGTTGCTAATGTATCGTCCCAGGGAACCCTTACCCAAACGCATCCCCCTTGTAACCAGGTTCAATCCACAAATTGAACCCCTGGTTAAGGATTTTAAGAAAGCGTATTCTTCGCTTAAAAGCGACCCCACAATTGCTAAAGTTTTTGACGCTGCTCCTGTGTACGCTCGAAGGCAGCCCCCTAATTTGCACAGGCTGTTAGTGCGTAGCATTCTCCCTACCATACAAGCACAGTCAGGTAATACGACCTGCAACAAAACCCGATGTAATCTTTGTAAACATATGGACATCAGAAATACAATTAAAGTAGGTAAACACATTGTAAAACCGGGACCCTTCACGTGCGATTCATCCAATGTGGTTTATTTACTATACTGCAAAAAGTGCATCAAAGCAAACTACATTGG
>JAIGNY010001330.1:97500-102500 GCA_020152595.1 Chiridota heheva | reverse complement strand
AAACCCGTTTTATTAACAACCTTGCCCTGGAACCACTTATTCCATCAAATGGGGATTCAAAGAATTTGACAAATTATTGGTGATCAGAATTTTCCTCTTTTAAATCCTTATACTTGCACCCTTTATACCTAATGGGATCCTGAAGACAATTATGGACTTACCCATTCGAACAATCGACTTTCATACCAAGAATGCTCTGACCTGAAGAATACATTCCTTTCTGTGTCGTAAAGGAGTTTGCTTTGTAGATTGTGCTAGTGGTGTAGAAATATAAGTTGCTGTTGCAGAACTCAATTCCCAGTATGTCTGTTTTGTCAACAAATCCTTCATTATGGAAGAAATCAAGAATAACAGTGAGTTGAGCTTAATTCGTCTCGTCATTTTGCCCATCTACCAACTATTTCGGGAGTTGGAAACAGAAAATGGGCTCGATTTTGTTATCATTGGAACCGGAATTGTTTTTAGAATAACATACCCAAATCCGCAAATATCTGTTTTGGGGATAAGTTTTCAGGGCGTTTAAATATTTGAAGTTTTTGAGCATTTGCATAAACGGATTTTAAGGTCCTCTGAATTGAAATACCTAGTAGAAGCTGCAAATATAGGACAGAAAACCCCATTGATAACCAGAAATTAATTTATAAGTCCAATAAAGTGCTTATTACATCAGGGCCACTTAATCTTATACAAAGGGTGAAAACCAAGAGTGCTAGCAGGAATTTTTTCTTGGATTAAGTCTGGATTCGTTACAATCATTGCGCAAACTTTCGTTAAAAGAGGGAAATCATGTAAACAAGTAGACGGGTATCCCTTTGGTATGCTGTAATACGTAAGTTCGCTATGTACTTGCCTGTATCTGGAAAACCTTGGACTAATTCAGTTCGTGCGTCTGAAACAAGGTCAAGACAATGAATTGCGTTCGCTGCTCCGTCAATGGATTGTAAAGCGCAAAGTCTCCCGGAACACGGATCGTAGTCCAAATCTATGTACGGTGAACTGTCTGTCCCATCGGTGAATTCGGCGTACGTGTTTATTTGTGGAACGGTATTTACAAACTCAATCCTGTGAACAGCATTTTTCAGGTTGAGAAAGAAAATTTCATTCTGAGAAACTCCTAAAAAAAGAAGTGAAAAAGTAGTTTTTTTTGCACAATGAGCTTCTATTCACTGTAATTTGATATTAACATTACCTTTACAATATGACCAAGCATTGTCTTGTTATTGTTTTGAAACATTCCAGAGCAGAATGTTATTTGTAAATCATATTGTACTAATAAAATCAGAGAAAGATTCAAAATTAAGCAGCACTCTCTGTTGGATATTTTTTAATAATTGGAAAATTGGATATTTATCAGGAGAACTTTTGCTTGCCATTTGAACAATTTTTGCCCGTAACTCCAAGATTGATCTTGACCATTGTATTTTTTTGTATTTCGAAATTTGCGATCAGTTTCATTTGAATGCAAAAAATCAACAATCCCGGACAAAAGTACCTGGCACTTTGTTCCTTATACCCCTCTTCAATGTTGCAGTTTTATTACCAAATACTTTTCTTCCACATCGCATACCAACATTGAATACGGTGGAAGGAGAAAAGAGCCAATAATTTTGTCCCTGGGATTGTAAATGATGGCTCGGAAAAGTAATAAAAGAAAAATGAAGATTATACTTCGGGTTCGATAAAAGGTGAGTTGAAAAAGAGGCATATAATCTGGATCAAACCGTTTGTGTAAAGAATTTCTGCACACTGCACAAAAAATGAATTAATACAGTTATTTAGAATCACCCTCAAATGGTATATATTCCCTTATGAACGGAACTACACATTTAGATAGAATCCTTTTTATTCGTTGTGGTAGAGCATTTTTTTTTGCTATACTTGTTCTCATGCCATCGCACAGTTTTTGTAGTGTTTCCATTTAACAACATGAAAACAAACAAGTTATTTAGCGCACGAAAAAAGAATGTAGTAACCAGTCAATGCTAATTTCAAACATTGAAGGAACACAATGGGAAGAAATTCATCCTAAATAAAAAAAAAGGTGTTATTCTTGTAAAGTAGTTTTTGAGTTCAGCGGCGAATCTATCCGGCTGTCTGGAGTGGACAAACTTTAATATGGTAAAGTGATTTTTTTTTGAAAATGGCTTAAAGTCAACTAGGCGCCCACTGAAAGTTCAGTGTAGACAGTATGCAGATAAAGTTGGAGGTAGGTGGAGTGAGATGGGGTGTGTGTTACAATCCACTGATAAATAGGTATTAAAGAAGTATGTCAAGATTTGTTGTTTTTATATTTAAACTAGGAAAAATAATTATGCCTATCCAAGCATTTGTTTTTTCATTATAACCACTTTGAAAAACTGTATTTTTCTTTAAAATAAAAGAGTTTAGCACTTTCACGCAGAAGTGAAAGGATCGCCAGATTAGCCAAAAAGCAATTAAAATAAACAAGAATATTATTCGCCTTCCAAAATTATCAAATCGCATCATAATCAACATGATCACACGCAATCAATTTTGCTATTAAGAAGTGATGAACTGAAAAAAAATTAAATCTAATTTGAATTTTATTCAAAAAAAAAAAAAAATCTTTTTAGAATTTTTTCCTTTCAATTAATCTAGGCGTTTAATATGGAAATGTTTTAACAACAACAACAACAACAAAGCTAACTAGACAAGATGACAAACAAATTTAGCGATGATTTTTAAGCAAAGCTTTGTTGCAAATTAACACCTAAAAAACTACAAAGTAAAAAGGCAGCAGAAAACTCTCAAAAATGATATGAATATGAACAATATTTCCATCGAGGCATGCATCACGGGAGAATACGGATTTTTGTACCAAATTTTATACCTTTCTGAAGTATTGATACTTAAGTATACTTCTGTTGTGCTAACACATGTAATGTAAGTTTTACATTAACCTGATAACGGAATAGAAAATAAGAGAAAACATTGAGTGGCAATTTTTGATATGATGATTGTTGAAAATGATATCGACAATATATGGCGGAATTAGAAAAAAGTATGAAGGTAAAATTAAAAATGTATATTTCTAACCGAATTTCTCATATGATTATACTATAAGTGAATTGTTAGCAATTTAGCTAAAGTTTTTTTATAAGAAGTTCCGAGCTATATCACCATACTACCTAATTATTTTGCTGTCAGTTGCGTTCATCTAAAAATAAACAATAAAAACAAGATTCACAGGAATTCTAAACATCAGATTTACAAATATGAAAACTTATCTCAGTGGCCTAAATAAATCGATAATAATACACACCATACCTGACATTGGCTCTCAACTCGTAGAGATTAGGTTGGTGCCTATTTTGACAGTAATTTAATCATAAAAGGTATCTTAAGAAGAATAAAAATACTTTTGAAAACGTTACCGTTTGTAATAACTAGGCAGAGAATTACGATGGTGAAAAACTTTCCGATATCCATGATTGCTAAAAAAACAGTCAAGATTGATCTCATTGAGTGTCTGATTGTTTAAACAACTGAGACAAATATGAGCGAATTCGACCTTGACCGAATTGTGTCATGAAAACAGAAAACAAGATTCAATAAAGGCGCCCGTCTATGACGCCGGGGTTGGCGCTATATTTGTGACTTTATTTATATCGTCAAAACTGGGTCACAGTTTTAAGTTGACATTACATTTTGTTGTCTGTAAGATAGAACTAATACATCCTTATATAAGAATATTATACCAGGATTTACTAGGACAGCCACAGCCACTCATTTCTGGGCTTCTGCGATCAAGGGTAAGAAAGCTTTCCAGCCGATATTATACCCTTTAAGAGATTCTTGTTGGCGTCAAGCAGAGCAATCTAATTGTTAGCAACCCGCTGGCTAAAGAAATGTTTACTTATGCCAAAAAGTGACGATTATTCATAATTACTTATTTAGTATTGTTTTTATGAAGGGCCTATAAAATTAAATGTCAATTACAAAAATGACAGCTATTAATCGAACCCATCAAAGTGCTTTTAGTGCTTTGATTATAAAGAATAAACATCACCACCCCAAAGAATTAGGTACTTGATAGTTTTCGGATGAAGAACCTTGGTCGGATACAGGACCCCGCACTATAAAAATGACCTACAAGTGGTCTGCTTGAGTGCGACCTTCCATAACTCATCAAGCAATTTTAGTAAGGTCACAATCATATCTTGTTAATTCATGAACTAATTTTGTAGCCTAAAGAGACCCAAGCGGCAACACAAACGAATTTACTGGAAAATGTTTTATTTCATAAGTTGCATCTACCTTTAGGAACAGAGAGTATTGCGAAGTAAAAGAACACATCCGTTGATTTGATATACTTTACAAATGCGAATCATCTGGAAGAATTCTTTTCATTTTCAAGATTTTTTGACTGTTTGATATTTGTTCGCTGACCTTCAGAAACTTGCATCATCAGAATATCTCTTCATGCTGTAAAACAACTATCAGAAAACATACATTTTTGTTGTATTTTTTCTTTTTCCTAGAGGTATATAATATTTACCCATAGAATGATGCTTTGGCTGTACAGTTACGTCATTCAATATAATCAATCATATTAACTAAATATGAAGCTAAAACAGGCGGAAAGCTAAAACATATTGAATACAAACAGACAAAAAATCAAAACAACGTTTTCAAATGAATTACTTAACGAAATAGTGTATGATGTCTTCAAGAACCTGATGTCAAGCAAAATGACAGATATCTTGGAATGTTGATCAAGTTTAATCATGGATATTTATCACACATCGAGAGCTATTTGATTTCGTTTAAAATATTCTTTTACGAAGTTGTAAAACGTCTGAGGTTTTGTTTTAATAATGTTTTCTTTAAAAGGAAATATTACATGATGACTTGAAGTTCGAGAGATACCCTAGATTGAGGGTTTTGTTTCTCAAATAACAGGCTAGTAAACCTTCTTTAATTTGGTAACAACAATACACATTAGCTTTAGGAAACAATTAGAATATTTTAGAAATACA
>JAIGNY010001330.1:0-90000 GCA_020152595.1 Chiridota heheva | reverse complement strand
AACACCCGGAATACACGTGTAACTCTATTCGTATATTCCCCAAATTGCATTTATATGCATCATCGTATATCATTGTTATTTGTTAGTACAGTTTTTGTTCCTTCATCACGACTTTATGATACAGGCATGTATTTTCTGACTATTAAGCTCTTTTGAGAAGTTTACGTTGTTATATCTTCTTGACGCCATTTGAATTTACTTAATCACCTCGCTCCGTCATGTGCTAATAGCCGTCCGCTATTTGGCTATAGCACTGTTGATTTTATCACCTCTGTTTGCTAATTGCTGCGTACCCAATAGCTTGGTTTGTAACGCAACAGAAAAAGAAATACTGCCAAGAATGGCAAAAAGTATTGAAAATCCACTATGTTGTGTTTACTTGTTCTGCTTCAAAAATTTGTAGCAAATAATTATTCCGTTTATTTTATATTTGAACTAATTTCAATGATAAGGTTATACCATTTTCTTGTGTTTGACTTGTGGAATCACGTGTCTACATGCTTCTTATTTTCTGTTCTTATCGTAACATGCCTCTTGTAGAAAACGGAAGTTCTGTGAGCGTATCCAAACAATCTGACTTTAAAAATAATAAAATCGACACTACACACATGATTATCATGAGAACTCCTGCTGAAGTTTCTCAAACGATTTTACATTTGTAACATTAAAGGGTGAATTTCGTCTCAAAATAATTGTTTGATTGTGTTAACATTTCGACAAACGTTGGATTGTATCCAACTTATACTAGCAACGTCCGCCTCCGTATTCGGATTGTACAAATGCTATAAAACATTTACGACGTACCAATCATCGAAACGTTTGATTGTATGGTGTTTCTAGTCCCCAGGTTAACACGATGTCGGGCCTTTAAGCAATAAGGAAACCGAGATTAAACGTATGCAAGGGGTGGCGATGTTAACAAAGATACAATCTATTTTAATGAGGAGAAACAGATTTAAAAGTTTAATAAAAAAAAATTGCATTATTCAGTAAAATGCGATGAGAGTATTAGGCATGGGTGAAAGATAAGTTTCACAGAGACGATCGACGAAGCCGTGGGCGAGGGAGGATTTGCAAAAAAGCTTGTAATTTAAAGGATTAGATCAGTAGTCAAGCAAGTTTATCTTATATGAAAGGACTTTAAAAAAAACCAAATGGTGAAGAAGATATTCAAAAATCTTATTTCGTTAAGGAGGTATTGAAGTCTCATTTGTGAAGAAACGATTGGAGTAGTAAGTCTACTATGGCAGTATGGAAGGTTGGTGGCCTCATTTTTTAACTATTTGAATCATTTTTCCTAAATTTCTTTTCGCACCGTGGTAAATTATAATTACAGATTCTTTTTTACTACTTTCCTGACATATGCAATGATTTTAAGCCAGAAAATCGCAGGACACAACATGAAAAAATACATAAAAACTAGTCACAACTGATTTCAGATGTTTCTACAAAAATGATACGAAAATTTAAACTTAAATATCTCCTTGACAGAATAGGATTTATTCACCATTTTTTTTTTTTTTGAAGTCGTCCTTTGTACAAGATGGACTTAATTGACCCTTTAATTATTTCTTTGTTTAAATGGTTACCATGAAAACCATCACAGCCTTGATTGACAACAAACATAGATAAATTAAAAAACTAAGCTGTAATGATTTTAATCATTTAGTTTCATAAAGATATTTGCTGAAAATTTCACACCACTGTGTTTTCGTAAATTACCGAAAAATAGAACTTTAACCTGTGAAGCAACTTATTAATTACATAAATTATGACCGATATTAGTTTCAATATTGTGTTAATACAACTGCACAAGTGTTTTAGATTTTGTTCGTTAAATTTAACACAATAAGCATTTTACATTATAAACTATGTTTAGTTGTTCCAACGAAATATTACAAATGTACACATTTCTTGATTAATACTAGAAAGTGAATTTCATGAATTAAAAAATTCCAAAAGCTGTAGAGCAGCTACATGTTTACCGATTTGAAGACATACTACAGTAATTTGGTAATCTTCAATACAATTTTGTATCCAACTATATTACACCCAAAATTACATGGTCTGTGCGCGTCCTGATTTCTTTACGTCATAAACAAATTAACATATGTTCTTCACTATTAAGCAGTAACGGTATCTTCTAATATTTTCGCTGTGGAGCCAAAACATTTTGACAATCATGAACAACAAACAAACTCGGATCATAGCTTTTCAAAATACACGATAAGCATATAGGAGCAAACAACAGTACTTCACGAAAAAGTGCCTTTCAAGATTTCAAGTTAGCGTGCGTGAAAGCGCGTGCACATCATGTCAAAAATCTCTATAGTGAAAACTGGTTGTGCATGGAACTTTTGGAAATATTTCAGTGCAAAATCATAGAGCATATAATCCATATCAAATTATAAATGAAAGGAAACGAGACATTTGATAAAAGAATATGTTACGTCGTATCCTTAATTAGACGTTTGTTCTAATTAAAGAAATGTGAACTTCCTTTGAAAGATAGTTTCAACATTTTCTAACAGTCTAAAGAAAGCTGAATTTGACGTGACGATAAGACCTCCATTTTTGTTGAAATTATTTTGTAACATTTTTGCAATCATATTACACGAAACTTGTAAAGAAATTAGTAGATGGACCAACTCCATTTAATTACGTCGTTGCTTTAGTCACATGTTGGTGCTTCACGTCCACTGTAGCACATGCATCCACGTGGCTCTCCAAAACAGAAAAGGATGTTTCTACATGTTGCAAATCCTTTGCCAAAAATATCACTGCAACTGAATTGACAAGAGCTACCGAAATACCCGTTTGGACAAACTAAAAACGAAAACAAAAGGGTAAAAATAATTCATTACTTGGTGTCCTTATAGTTAGTTACATATGAACAAAAATTATGAAGAATAACTAAAAAGTAATCGGATCGTCGTCTTTTTTCTAGTTATGTTCATATACTTCGCAAAAACCCATTTTCTTAAAACATAATGTAGTCTTCTTTGACTTACACCTTTAACTTGTAAGTTAATGCACGGTAACCCAAATTACGTTGCAAGTAAGATAACAACTTGTACTTTCACATTTAGTATTATTCTTACGGACTTTACTTGTACCTTTTCAAATCGGAATCGGAAATTTTCGGAAATGTAATTAAAACAATGTCACATGGTCGAAATTCACGTGACTATATATTCAAATACTGACTGACTTCTCACTTTACTAGGGTATGGTGTCAAACCCATTACAAATGAGCTTTTACACTTCCACGCACTAATCAAAAGTATGTGCATGCAGAAATAGGCTTTTCAAACATTTTATTTCATCCGCTTGGTCTCACTGATCAGTCCGGTCCACGCTCCAGATCAGAAGATCTCCTAATTATGAGATCGAAGCATGCGCAGTAAACTATTTTCAAAATATACAGCCGTGAAATAATACAGTAATGTATTTTGTTTTGTATTATAAGTCTAAAGAATCAGGTTTTGAAATGTATTACACAAAATATATTTGCTATGAGGTCTTCTTGTGTACAATGAATTCAAAAAATCTTCTGTGCAGATACTATCAAATAAGTTTTTTTAAGATTATTCTAAATACCTTAGGTGAACGAGAAATTTGCGCCGGGGAAATTGATATCTTTACTTTCAAATAACAACAATAGAATAATTATGAAACATTTCGATTGAATACCTAATTTTAGTCAGAAAGTCAGTGCGTACTGTCACTGTTATGTTGATCAAGACAGATTTATAATTGCAAAACTTCATCATTGGTAGGCCTAAACGTTGGGAAATATCCCGATTGGGAGATGGGAGTGATCTCTCCATCGAGAGCGTGGACCGGACTGTTGACTGGATTACCCCAGTATACGATTAGTTGATTATAGACTCGTGAATTTCGGTCATGTGACATTTTTTTTCTTCCGGAAATTGCCGATTCAGATATGAAAAAGTGTATATATGAATGTGCCTATGTAACAGTTGCAAATTTTCGACAAATATCCAAATCATAAACCAAAATATCAAATATCAACAATTGATCCATCCCGGTAAATCATATCACGCAAACTCACACTAGTTACTTTTCCTTCAAGAAACAAAGTAGGGAACCAAGCTTTACATCATGCCCGTGTAAAGGTCAATTTTGCCCCCAGTAAATTTGGGCCCCCGGCCCTTATTTCTTAGAAAATTTAGGCCCCCAGACAATTAAGCCATAGCCCTCCTGTAAATTTAGTCCCCCTTCATAGTAAAAATAGTCCGCTAGGAAATTTGGGCCCAGGCCCTTCTTTAGTACAAAATTTGGAGACAACAAATTGTCCCCATTTTGCAAGAAAAAGCCATTCTTCTCCCTCCACACTAAATCTCACTGCCGATTTGCGTAAAGCACGCCTTTTTTTCTTTAGTGTATTAGCTTATCACTTCTTATCACTTTTTAGCTAATCACTTCAATACAAAAAATCAAATGAAGGAACCGTGCAGACATATCAGTAAATTACCTAGTAAAATCAGTCCAGAAGGGACCAAATTCACTAGGCATTCCTTAGAAATAAGGTCCGTGGGGCCCAAATTTACAGGTAGCAAAATTTACTATCACACCAGCCCACCATTGTGGAACGCATTACCCTGTAAAATCAGAAACAGTTCCTCCATTGATGTGTTTAAAAAACACCTGAAGACTTTTCTCATCGAGAAACACTTCCAACATGTATAGTAACATTTCTGTGTTCATCTCTTTTATTTTCATGTTTTTACCTTCTTGTTGGATTATTTGTGTTTGGAGTTTCGTTTTGTTCTGTAAAGTGCAGAGAACCTTGGGAGTCTATAAATACTGAGCAAGTAAGTAAGTACTTACATAACTCGCAGGATTTGCCATACCGACGAGGTGGGCATAGACACTCGTCATCAACACATTCACCATCATTAGTGGTGCAACCACCAGGGCAGTCACAGTCTAGATGAAATAAGAGCGTAAATTATGGAATGGGCTAAAAGTGGGTTATACATTATATGGTCATTCCCTTTACCCAGTTTACAGTGCTAGGAAAAGAGTTGCTATTTTTTGGGAAATAAAATTCCTCAAACAGCCACACGACTTACTTCATCTCTGATACTTGGAATCTAAAAACCACAACAATTTATTATGAGAAACGTAACTACATGTAAACTCACTGCAACATTTTCCACTTAGAGGTCAGAGTGTGGGGATTAAGTTACCTATCGTGTAGGAGCGAGAGGCCAGTGGGAAATTATTTATAGCACAGAAGTTTAGTGACCTCGGGTGCAAGCTCAGGTTACTATTAAATTGGGCTTAGCTAATGTCCACGTAATGTAGTGGATTGATTAATATGAAGCGATTCAGCCGCATGCTAAATACAGCTGTAAACATTTCATCAGAATGAGTAATATAAGATTGTAATAAACCCTACAATCTTGAACGAAACTCGTTTGAACATTTTTTGAAGAGTTGCACTGCTTCCATGAGCATACTTGTCAATCCTTTGTTCTTCAACTTTTACATACAAAATTATGGCTATTTTTTCCACATTATCTCAATTTTCAATTGTAATCTCTTTTTATTGTTAATTTTTAGGACATTATGCATTTCCCTGAAGTCCCCAGTATCCCCTTCCGCTGCCTTACAATTTTAGCCCTTTTCCTTCCGCAATTAATTATGATAACTGTTAACGTTTTTCCATTTTATGTTTAAAACAAACAATCCAACATTGCAAAAAGGAAAGGTGGAAAGTTGGAAGTTAGAAAGGATATCATCAAGAAATATGACACTAAAATATGTGGTTCTTATAAACTGAATTGGTGCAATACTTTTGTCCAAGATAATATGTTTCCTTCATAGGGGTAAGAACCAGGGGCACGTGTCCACCCCATCCCCTCACGAAATATGACAAAATTGCCCCTTTTGAAAATGAAAAGTGCCCTCTAATTACTGTCAAAGGTACAAGAACAGGTGAAATTTGCACGCACTTTTTAAATAAATATTACAATAGTGCCCCTTTCAAATTAAAATGCCCCTTTAATACTGACCCAATAGTAGGAAACTGACAACTTTTGTCAGTCCCATGTTGTCCCTTGGAAAATTGTCCCTTAATGAAGTGCCCCTTCTACTTTACTTTATTACTGTATCTACAGACAGGGGCGGACATATGCATATGACCTGGGGAAGTGTTTCCCAAGACGTCGTGCCCCTACTTGTTGAAAGCTTCCTACACCCATGGTTTCCTTTGGTGCTGACACTTGGGACTACCAGACGGATATGGATGAATGATGGTTGCAAACACTACGTCGTGGCATTGATTATACGTATTTATGAAGTGCTGAATGGATCAAATGCGTGCGCAACATTCACAACATTAAGGGCCAAATGGAGTAAAACGCGGTTTTGTAATGAAAAATGCGTGCGCAACATTCACAACAAGGACCAAATGGAGTAAAGCGCGGTTTTTAGTTCAGAAAAGAAAGTTTAGAAATACAAATAAATTAAATCAATTAATCAATTTTAGTCATATTTTGTCAAAAATAAATTAAATAAAACTACACTTACCGTTTTTCACATTTAGTTTAATCACAGCATGAGGCTTATTGTAACGGCCGTCAATATACGATTCGTAAATTCATGCGTCTGTATGCTTAGCACCTTTAATGCGGAAAGTGTCCCGTCTGTTTTTGTCTGAGATAATATTTTTGTTAAATCTCCATCTCCATTTCCTTTTCTTTCCAGACAAGACCGCCTTAAACCTGATGTCCTTATTCAAACATACAGTGTGAGTGACCATCGCAGAGTATGGACCTTAAGAACAAAAATACGTAAAGGATGCTTATTTGATAAATGAGTAATGTTCATTTAGTCTTGAAGTATATGTATATGTGTTTCCATGAAGGAACATAAAACGATCCGGTAGACTAAGGCGAAAAGGTCCATAAATTGTGCTAAAAGGTCCATAATTTCTTTAAGGTCCATTAATTTGATAAGATGTCCATATATTTTGCTTAATGATCCATACATTTCCAGATTTTGAGGCAAATTGTTTTTTGCTCTTCAGTAAAATTTAGCCAGCGAAAAGTTGAAACTTTAACACCGGGTTTTATAAAATGTTCATATACAGGAACTAAGCTCTAAAATATAAACAAATATTGGCATTCTGTATAAAATAAAAGATTTCATATCTTACTGTGTGCTTAAAAACATAATTTGTATTTTTTATACAAAATGATTAATATTTTGACATTCATAGGCGTCAGAATGGCGTGTTTAACTTTTCTCAATACAAGGGGTTTTAGTAATATTCGTAAACCACAAATTAAAAGTCTTTTGAACTTTCAATTATTCTTCAATGAAATGATTTATGTTATGAAATAAAACAAGCCAATTTAGTCTCTATTGGTTCAAGATTTAAAAAAAAAAAAAAACTCCTAAATTATAAATAATAATGTATCGAGGTGTTGTTGTATTTTAGAAATATTTTGGGGTGAGGGGGTAAGGAGTGTGTGTGTGTGTGTATTTATTTAGTGTGCGTGTGTGTTTTTGTTATTCGTAGTTATTCATGATAAGGTTTACATATATTTGTACATTCACAAATTTTATAAGTTCATTGTTATTTTTGTAATTGCTTATATATTTTTCTAAAGGTGGACTACCTTGTAAAAGTATTTGTTTATCTAGTCTTCCCCCACTGTGTATAATACACTGTGTAAAGTTCTTGCTTGTATTGTGGAAAATAAATCTTGAATTTCAATCAAGACCAAGATGATATTACATGAGCAGGAGTTTGTGTTGTTGAGCCTAAAATTGCGCGATTTCTGATGCAAATTAAGTAACAAAATTTAACACTTACTTGGACAGTTGGAATATCGGTTTCATGAGCTATTGTACTGAAGATTTAGGCAAAATAAAACAATTGTTTAGATACCTTTACAATTATTGCATTCAATAAGATAAGCCAAAGCAGCTCGTCCAATGCAGTTATGGCCTCAGATTGACCAATATAATGTGACATGAAAGTTTGTGTTGTTACAAACAAAAAATTTCTTATGCAATAAATGCCAATAACGCTGGAAATGAAGAATGAGACAAAATAGGAGGTGCATTGGTGAAAAAACAGTAGAGAGAGGGGGTGGGAGAGGAGGACTAAATATGGTTGCAGAGGAAAGTATGATGAAAAAGAGATCATTTTTTCCGGGAAAGAATAGGGGGTTCTCGAAAGCTCGGTTATTGAGTTGTGGGGAGCGGGGGAAGCTCTGGGAAGGTTGTACAGGGGACAAGCAAGGAGAATGTGATGGACTGTGAGGGTGCAATGGCAATTGTTGCAGAGGGGTTGGGGAGCCAATAAGGAGATGGGAGTGAGTGCGGTGGGTGTGACCTATTCTAAGACGGATAATGTGAACATTGTCGACACGTGAGAAGTTGTGGATGGTGGTTTGATTGGAATGGTAGGCTGGATGACGTGGAGTTTGTTATCGATTTGGGAGTCTCGTGAGGTTTGCCAGTGGTCACGGACAAGGGAAGCGATAAGCGGTTTGATGTCAGAAAGGGTTTGGGAAAATGGGGTAGGGTTATGTTGAGGGCAAGCCTAGCGGCTGCATCAGCCCTGTCATTTCCAGGGATGCCAACATAGCTGGATATCCAGAGGGAAATAATACTTTTCCTGCAGAGGGTGAGCGAAAGGAGTTTACGGATGAGGAGGTGGGATGTGGGGTTATTCCATTTAAGATTGAGTAAAGAAGTAAGGACAGCCTTGGAGTTCGGAGAAGATTGCAAAGTGGCTGAGCGGAGAGTACTCAATAAACAATAAAGTTGAGGGCGAGAAGGATGGCCTTGGCCTCGGTCGAGAAGATGGACGAATAGTTGGAAAGCCTGCTAATGAGGGTGATGTCTTGGATGACTGCAGCAGCAGCTATCTTGTCGCCTTCCTTGGAGCCATCAGTATAGATGGAGGTGTAGTTTGAGAGCTGGTCTTTGATTTGGTTGTGGAGGTTGATAAAGATGTTAAGGTGGGTTTGCGTTTTGTGATGAGTGATGAGGACCAGGTAGATAGAAGGGAGTGGGATGACCCAAGGGGAAAAAGCGGACCAGGAGAAGGTGCCAAGAGGACTCTTTATGGGATAGGGTTTTAGTCCTATCGAAGAGGGTGGAGAAATCGGGGTACCTAATGAGGTTGTAAACAGGGTTATGGGTGTTGGTGAGGACTCTAAAAGCATAGGAGAGGCTAAGCTTCTACATCTTAGCAGAAAGGGGGGTTCGTTGGCTTTAACATTAAGGCTGGTGATTGGGAAGACCATGTCCTCACTTCATCACTGTCATCTGTAATTTCCATGCCATCATTGCATAATTTCGAGATATTCCATGTTAACTTGAAGTCCAAAGAATTTATCAGATTGGGGTTGTATTACACAAATATCATCAATTTTAAGATCTAGAAACTTGTTGCAAAGTTAATGAAAATAAGATAAGGTTTGTCTTTTTATCATTTAGGGGCAAATCTTTTGCCTTTAAACCATCCTGAAACTATTCTGACTTCACGTTTAATCAAAGGAATTTTTTTGTGTAAAATACTGGTGTAATTGCAAAAAAAAAGACAGCAACACAATTTTATAGGAAGATCGTTTAAATATAGAACAGAATAAGAGTCTAATAACAGGGCACTGGGGCACATCACAAGAAATCCTATATAAGTAAAATTGAACAGTTATCAAGTTTGGCACAATTGTTAAATAAAACAGGCAGAGATTTACATTCAGCAGAAAGAACTTAACATTTTTAACAGAATAAACCAAAGAAAGCCCTAACCCAGAATTGATTTCCAACTAACTTCCCCACTAAAGCACATGCAGTGACCTAGTGATGGCTATAATCAAACTACCTAGTGATGGCTATAATCAAAGTACCTAGTGATGGCTATAATCAAACTACCTAGTAATGGCTATAATCAAAGTACCTAGTGATGGCTATAATCAAACTACCTAGTGATGGCTATAATCAAACTACCTTAGTGATGGCTATAATCAAACTACCTAATCAGTGATGGCTATAATCAAACTACCTAGTGATGGCTATAATCAAACTACCTAGTGATGGCTATAATCAAAGTACCTAGTGATGGCTATAATCAAACAACCTAGTGATGGCTATAATCAAACTACCTAGTGATGGCTATAATCAAAGTACCTAGTGATGGCTATAATCAAAGTACCTAGTGATGGCTATAATCAAACTAACTAGTGATGGCTATAATCAAAGTACCTAGTGATAGCTATAATCAAACTACCTAGTGATGGCTATAATCAAAGTACCTAGTGATGGCTATAATCAAAGTACCTAGTGATGGCTATAATCAAAGTACCTAGTGATGGCTATAATCAAAGTACCTAGTGATGGCTATAATCAAACTACCTAGTGATGACTATAATCAAACTACCTAGTGATGGCTATAATCAAACTAACTAGTGATGGCTATAATCAAACTAACTAGTGATGGCTATAATCAAACTACCTAGTGATGGCTATAATCAAACTACCTAGTGATGGCTATAATTAAACTACCTAGTGATGGCTATGATCAAAGTACCTAGTGATGGCTATAATCAAACTACCTAGTGATGGCTATAATCAAACTACCTAGTGATGGCTATAATCAAACTACCTAGTGATGGCTATAATCAAACTAACTAGTGATGGCTATAATCAAACTACCTAGTGATGGCTAAAATCAAACTACCTAGTGATGGCTATAATCAAACTGCATAGTGATGGCTATAATCAAACTACCTAGTGATGGCTATAATCAAACTACCTAGTGATGGCTATAATCAAACTACCTAGTGATGGCTATAATTAAACTACCTAGTGATGGCTATAATCAAACTACCTAGTGATGGTTATAATCAAAGTACCTAGTGATGGCTATAATCAAAGTACCTAGTGATGGCTATAATCAAACAACCTAGTGATGGCTATAATCAAACTACCTAGTGATGGCTATAATCAAAGTACCTAGTGATGGCTATAATCAAAGTACCTAGTGATGGCTATAATCAAACTAACTAGTGATGGCTATAATCAAAGTACCTAGTGATGGCTATAATCAAACTACCTAGTGATGGCTATAATCAAAGTACCTAGTGATGGCTATAATCAAAGTACCTAGTAATGGCTATAATCAAAGTACCTAGTGATGGCTATGATCAAAGTACCTAGTGATGGCTATAATCAAACTACCTAGTGATGACTATAATCAAACTACCTAGTGATGGCTATAATCAAACTACCTAGTGATGGCTATAATTAAACTACCTAGTGATGGCTATAATCAAACTACCTAGTGATGCCTATAATCAAAGTACCTAGTGATGGCTATAATCAAAGTACCTAGTGATGGCTATAATCAAAGTACCTAGTGATGGCTATAATCAAACTACCTAGTGATGGCTATAATCAAACTACCTAGTGATGGCTATGATCAAACTACCTAGTGATGGCTATAATCAAAGTACCTAGTGATGGCTATAATCAAACTACCTAGTGATGGCTATAATCAAACTACCTAGTGATGGCTATAATCAAACTAACTAGTGATGGCTATAATCAAAGTACCTAGTGATGGCTATAATCAAACTACCTAGTGATGGCTATAATCAAACTACCTAGTGATGGCTATAATCAAACTACCTAGTGATGGCTATAATCAAACTACCTAGTGATGGCTATAATCAAACTACCTAGTGATGGCTATAATTAAACTACCTAGTGATGGCTATAATCAAACTACCTAGTGATGGCTATAATCAAACTACCTAGTGATGGCTATAATCAAAGTACCTAGTGATGGCTATAATCAAACAACCTAGTGATGGCTATAATCAAACTACCTAGTGATGGCTATAATCAAACTACCTAGTGATGGCTATAATCAAAGTACCTAGTGATGGCTATAATCAAACTAACTAGTGATGGCTATAATCACACTACCTAGTGATGGCTATAATCAAACTACCTAGTGATGGCTATAATCAAACTACCCAGTGATGGCTATAATCAAAGTACCTAGTGATGGCTATAATCAAAGTACCTAGTGATGGCTATAATCAAACTACCTAGTGATGGCTATAATCAAACTAACTAGTGATGGCTATAATCAAACTACCTAGTGATGACTATAATCAAACTACCTAGTGATGGCTATAATCAAACTACCTAGTGATGGCTATAATCAAACTACCTAGTGATGGCTATAATCAAAGTACCTAGTGATGGCTATAATCAAAGTACCTAGTGATGGCTATAATCAAACTACCTAGTGATGGCTATAATCAAAGTACCTAGTGATGGCTATAATCAAACTACCTAGTGATGGCTATAATCAAACTACCTAGTGATGGCTATAATCAAACTACCTAGTGATGGCTTTAATCAAACTTTCAAGACTTATCAATGTATGTTGTGAGATGAAATTCTTTAAACGTGTGTCCTAAATTTCAGTCACTCTAAATCACCTGCATTCTACTGCTAAATTTTGATTTTATCTTCAACCTCTCCCATTCAAGTAAAGTCGGTGAAGGATTGAAAATCAATAAGTTAACGTAAGAAAATGCATTGGTTTCCCCGTGTCTATGTCATAAAATTTCAATAAAATTTGTAAATTAATCAATTTGTTTGCTATTATCATGGTTTATAGCCTATTCTCTTCCAATTAAGATCAGGTAATAACTACATATCCATAGACATTTAAGAGTTGCCAGATAATCACGAGACCAATCATCAGAGGTTGAAGGATTAGTTCAGGGGTCAAGTAAGTCCATCTTATATGATAGAGGACTTTGAAAGAAAAGAAATGGTGAAGAAAGCATTTAAAAATCTTAGTCCCTTTAGGAGATATTCAAGTTTAAGGCTCTGTCTTAACTGTGTAGAAATGACTGGTATAGCAAGTCTTCTATGAAAGGCTGACGCCCTGATCCTCACATTCTTAACAATTGTTTAAGTATTTTAAAGAAAATTAACAGAAAGTGGCATTCATCGTCTCATTACTTTGACAGAAATCACATATTTACGTTCGTTGTAACAAGTGCTATTGTATCTTAATCAACCCAGATCACTGAGAAAATCTGGCGGTGGGACTGGAATTTTATATCGATCCAGTCTGGCAGTAAATTCTTTATCCAAAGGTGAAAAAGACAGTTTTGAATATTCTGTATGGTCAATATCATATCATGACACCACCATTATTGTTACTGTTATTTATAGGGTGCCATACTCTAAATCCCATCCGATTCTCTTTTCCCATTTTTGATGATTTTGAAGATTTTTTGTCAGATTTACATCACCACAATGCTCCTACAATCGTGTGTGGTGATTTACATAACCACAATGCCCCTACAATCGTGTGTGGTGATTTACATAACCACAATGCCCCTACCATCGTGTGTGGTGATTCACATAACCACAATGCCCCTACAATCGTGTGTGGTGTTTTACATAACCACAATGCCCCTACAATCATGTGTGGTGATTTACAAACCCACAATGCCCCTACAATCGTGTGTGGTGATTTACATAACCACAATGCCCCTACAATCGTGTGTGGTGATTTACATAACCACAACGCCCCTACAATCGTGTGTGGTGATTTACATAACCACAACGCCCCTACAATCGTGTGTGGTGATTTACATAAACACAACGCCCCTACAATCGTGTGTGGTGATTTTCATAACCACAATTCCCCTATCATCGTGTGTGGTGATTTACATAAACACAACGCCCCTACAATCGTGTGTGGTGATTTACATAACCACAATGCCCCTACAATCGTGTGTGGTGATTTACATAACCACAATGCCCCTGCAATCATGTGTGGTGATTTACATAACCACAATGCCCCTACAATCATGTGTGGTGATTTACATAACCACAATGCCCCTACAATCATGTGTGGTGATTTACAAACCCACAATGCCCCTGCAATCGTTTGTGGTGATTTACATAACCACAATGCCCCTACAATCGTGTGTGGTGATTTACAAACCCACAATGCCCCTACAATCGTGTGTGGTGATTTTCATAACCACAATTCCCCTATCATCGTGTGTGGTGATTTACATAAACACAACGCCCCTACAATCGTGTGTGGTGATTTACATAACCACAATGCCCCTGCAATCATGTGTGGTGATTTACATAACCACAATGCCCCTACAATCGTGTGTGGTGATTTACATAACCACAATGCCCCTACAATCGTGTGTGGTGATTTACATAACCACAATGCCCCTACAATCGTGTGTGGTGATTTACATAACCACAATGCCCCTTCAATCGTGTGTGGTGATTTTAACATCCATACAAATAAACCCTAAAGATTCTTATGATTCGGAATTTAGGAATTATTTTTGATGAACATGAAAATGGAAGAACGTATCAAGAAAATTTGCAAGACTGGGAATCACTACATATAAAATCTATAAAAAAAATCAGGAAACATTTGTCCCAGACAGCCATACATACGTTAGTTTATGCATTCATCCATAGGCACTTAAATTACTGTAACAGTTTATTTTACAACATTCTTAATCATCTCATTAAAAAGCTTTAACGTATCCAGAATAATGCTGCCAAATTAGTTGTTAGTTGATACGATGCCTCCTCAAAAGTCCTTCTTAGTTCCCTTTACTGGCTTCCAGTTGAACTTTGTACTAAATCTAAACTTTTTTGTTGTTGTTTTTAAATCCCAACATAAGTGTTATCTTTCTGATCACATTAACCTGTTCACAACAATAGGTATTCGTTACGCTTTAATGATTCTCCCTTTCTTTTTGTCCCCAGAACTAAGTGTAAAACATCAGGTAACCGTGGCTTTTATTATGCAGGTCCCTTTGGGAATAAACTGTCTGCCTCTATTCATTCAGATTAACAATTTTAGTTTGCTAAATTAAAAACGTACTTTTTTCGAATTGCCTTTGTTTAGTTTTATCTTATTGTGCAGCGCTTTGAATGCTTGCAGATTTTTGCGCTATATAAATGTATTATTATCATAAATGTATTATTAGTATCTGCCCGTGTGGCCCTTCAGCTTGAGAGCTCCACAACGAAGTGATCAGTAATAACAATGCTTTTGTGATTAATCACTCAATAGTTGATTTTAGAAATTATTTTTTGGGCCAATAACATTAGTCATTATTTAGTTTTATATAAGTTTAATAGTTTTATAATAGTTTTATTCTAATTATTTTGATTGTTTTCAAACACTTTGGTAAAATATAAACTTTTTGTTGTCCTGATAATACTTGTTAACTTGCTTAAATAGATAGTATGTTTAGCTTTCGTCACTATGTGGGCCTAAAATTTTATGAAATTGATAACATTTCTAGCTGTCTAAAATGCCTTAGCCCCACTTTTTAATGATGTGCAAAATAGATAAAAATCACCTGAAAGGATTTTACCTTCCTGGTTTTCCCGATTGGGAAATTATTAAGATAACTTGAAGGAAATTTTGTTAAAATTATATGAAATTTGTCAACGAATTTTCCAAAAATTTAAGGAAATTGAAAAAAAAAATCCCCAAAATCGAAAAAGAATTGCCTAAAAATGGTAGAAATTTCCTAAAAATTGCAAAAATGAACAAAATATTCCTAAAATTAATAAACGGGCCAACGATATTTTAAGAAAAGTGAACGAAAATTAAACGAAATATTCCCAAAATTGAGGAATATTTCGCAAAAATGAAGATAAACTTGAAAAAAAATTTGAGTAGCATTATTTAAAATTTGTCAACAAATTTTCCAAAAACTGACGAAGATTTCCTCAAAATTGAAGAACATTGATTAAGAATAAACCATATTTTCCCTAAAATTGTCAAACAAGTCACCGACAATTAAAGAAGAGTACCCGAAATTGACGAAATTTTTCAAAATAGAAGAAAATTGCACAAAAATGAACAAAATTTCTAAAAAATCAAAGTAAATTGCACCAAAATGAACGGAATTTCCCTTAAATTGACAAACAATTTATCGAAATTTAAAAAAAAAGGCCCAAATATATAAAAATGTCCCAAAAATTGAAGTAAATTGCACCAAATATGAACAAATTTCCCTTAAATTGACAACAAATTTACCGAAATTTTAAGGAGAGGGCCCGAATATGAAAATAATTTTCCCGAAAATGAAGTAAATTTCCTAAAAATGAAAGAAAATTTCCCGAAAAATGAAAGGAGATTTTCTGATTAGCAGCAAAGTCAGTGATGAAACTTAACTAAGTAACTAGTGTAATTTTTCCACTTGTAACCGGGAAATTGTTGGGGCTCTTGTTCCCCCCCCCCCTCACCCTCAAATCTTACTGAGGGGTGACCCATCCTACTCCTCTGCCTAACACTATGTACCAATATGGTTGAAAGTTAGTGTACAGGGTTTAATATGAATGTGATGTCGCCTTTTATTTTCACCATTAACTTCTTCAACCCCACTCCCCACGCCCACTTTACAAATTGCTCCGCGATCCCTGAATAATGTATTAAGACTGTAAGGGTTCAGTTAATCTTGGTTCGTTTTATCTTACATTGTACTAAATCGGGAAATAACATTAATAGACTTATCATACGGTAGGAACTATTCACCTGGAAAAAACTCTACAAGAACTCCAAGTTTACAGATTTAAGTCAAACTCCTTCATGGCTTTCAAGCAAAACAATTTATGTCTTCCTGCAACGTCTAATCTGGGTTTTCATATCTTTTAAAACGAAATTATTTCTTCATGCCAGACTGCCAGAGTTGTAACCAAGTCATATTGTTTTAAGTAAAATAAAGTCACAAGTCACATGTTGGCAAGTCAAGTCACACATCATTTTCTGACAAGTCATGTCACAAGTCACAATTCTTCAAGCCAAATCAAGTAACAAGTCAAATTTCAAAATAAAGCTAATGATGCCACTGCATATCCATCAAATTTCACGCTTTTATCAAAAAGTGAACGTTTTTTCTTCTTCTTTTTTTCTGCCAAAATTTCGCTGGACTATGTAAAGTAGGCACGGAGGAGGTTTCGTAACCTCCTGGCTGCTTTTTGTGAACAAAAGGAGCAAATAAATGATAACATTTAAAATAATATCAAAAATGGATATGCTGAAAACACAGTATTGTGATACCCCTAAACCATACATTGCAAAAGTATTTCATAAATGAAAACTAACTTCTTGACTTATTTCATTTAAACACGTTTAATCTATTTAAGCATTAGAACTTTAAAACTTTCCTTTTGGTATAATATTAAACCTTTTTGGTTCCGATGCGATAGCATCAGGAACCTATGTATGTGTGTGTGGGTGTGTTTGTGTGTGTGAGTGTGTGTGTGTACGGCCATCTCGTAAACGCGATAGCTCAAGAACGGTACACTAGATTCATGTCATAAATAGTACATAGATAGCCCATGGTCCGTAGATGTGCCCTATTGTTTTTGATGATGATGTCATGTATATTATTGAGTAGGCGGGGCTTAATGTGAAAGTCTTGACATGTTCATATTTTAACAAAGGTGTGTCTGTTTTGTTTGATATTTGGTGTACTAATGATGTCAGCTGGTGTGTAGATGTTCATGTTGTAAAACCGTTGAATTTCATTAATGCATAGTGGACGGGGCTTCATAACATTTTGCTGCAAAAAAGCTTGTAAACACGATATCTCAAGAACGGTAAACAGGATTCATGTCATATTCAACAAACAGATAGCCCGTGGTCCGTAGATGAGCCCTATTGTTTTTGATGGTGATGTCGTGCATATTAATGAGTAGGCGGGACTTAATGTAAAAGCTTGAAGTGTTCATATTTTAACAAGCGCATGTCTGTTTCGTTCCATATTTGGCATAATTGTGATGTTAGTTGGTGTGTACATGTTCATGATGTAAAAACGTTGAATTTTTTAATATGCATAGTGGGTGGGGCTTAATATGATTTTGCTGAAAAGACTTTGTAAACACGGTATCTCAAAAATGGTAAACTGGATTCATTTCATATTTGGTACAAAGATTGCCCATGGTCTGTAGATGTGCCCTTTTGTTTTTGGTAGTGATATCATGCATATTAATGATTAGGCGGGTTAAATGTGAAAATCTTGAAATGTTTATGTTTTAACAACTGCAAGTCTATTTTGTTTCATATTTGGGATAATCATGATGTTTAGCTTATGTGTACATGTTCATGATGTAAAAAGTTTGAATTTCATTAATGTGCGTAATGGGCGCGACATACTATGATTTTGCTTTAAAAAGCTTGTAAACACAGTATCTCAAGAACCGTCAACTGCATTCGTGTCATATTTGGTACACAGATAGGTCATGGTCTGTAGATGCATGCTATTGCTTTAGGTGGTGATTCATGTATATCAATGAGTAGGCGGGGCTTACAGTTAAAATTTTGAAAAAGTGATAAGTGTGCAACTATATATCCGTTTTGCGTCATATTGGGCATAATAATTGTGTTGCTTATTGTGCACATGCTTATGTTATCAGCAGATGTCACTAGTATGCATGGTGGGCGTGGCTTTATGTAAAAGTGCCCAGTGATGTAAACACCATACTGTATTTTATGAACAATATATTAGATCTATGCTATATCAGGTACACAGATGGGTCATGATCTGTACATATGTTCTAATGTAGTAGTAGTGATGTCATGAATATTAATGAGTAGGCGGGGCTTATTGACAAATTCTTGAAATATAATAAATGAGCAACCGTTTTTGCATCATACTTGCCATGATAATGTCAATTATTGTGCAAATCCTAATGTCAACAATTTTTATTGATCTGCATGGTGGGTGTAGCTTATGAATTAATATCAAGGAACAAATATTTCCGCATGATCTGCAATAACATAACAATTAATACAAAATTTGTAAATCAATCAGCTTATGTAAACAAAAGCATCACAACCACAACAACTTTTGGTTATGGTTATTATCTGTAACTCATCAAACAGCGTCTGCTATATGCAAAACGTTATTAACGAAGAAAAATAGGACGAAAAACGAATTATTAAACCAAGGTGAACGACATATGGGCAGTGGCGTCGCCATGATATTTTGTTTGAGGGCACAGTCAGGGGTGGACTGGCCAGTCGAGTAATCGTCCGAACATCCGAGTTCCGCTCTCGGGCCATTAGGGCTGCTTTGTAAGCTAATGATTACACAACTTAACAATTTTAAATTCACAACTATACTTAGAAGGGTGTAAAAACAAATTACTTAAAACTGACTTAGGCCTAGGCCTATATTCAAAATATAAATAGTATTTGTTTGAATACCGAGAAGAGAACCATTTTAGCGGGATCCATTCAAGAAACCACTGCAAGGCCATATTAATCCGAGGGTTTGGCCAATGCTTTTGGGCTTAGGCTCCATAACTCACAATTTTAATAGAATTTACGATGTAAACTTAGGAAATTATTTGCGCCATTTGCAATTTTGTGTCGTTCTACGACCCCCGCCTTCCACCCCTATCCAAGAGGCTTACCACACCCCTGTGAAGGCTTCTATCAAGTTGGTCGACTCTTTTGCGAACTTGAAGGTGTGCCCCACCCCCACACCCAACCCTTCCTTGCGAAAATCAAACGAACAAATATAAGTGTGTCCCCTCGTTTTTAATTTAACAATTGTTAGGTATCTCTTTCTTCGCACCGAATTATAACATTTACAAATCACAGATTACCAAAAACTGCACTACCCTGCATTGAAAATTTGTTTGACTAGCGATATATTCATGGTTGGTTACGGTTGGTTCAATGGGCCCATTGAAAATTCAGTGGCCCTGAACTAACGGAATTTAATTTCATGATGGAAAATTTGAATCTTTCTTCTTTTACAGGCCTCAATTGAACCGTTGAAATTCTACACGTATTCCCAAACATTCAAAAGAATCCCATTATTCAAGCCATTTGGGGGCAAAATATGCTCTCATCTAATTAGGCCATGCATGGGCAGATGGAAACCGGGTTTAAGCACTCGGGTGGATTGAACTTGAACTAAACGTGTCGGATCAATAAGAAATCAGAATTCCGATCAAATAATTAAAAAAGAACACTTTTGAAGAAAATAAAGCAAAGACGATATTCACCTTGATAAATAACAGATGGTTAGGAGGGCTAATGTTAAAGTACGACTCCATCTTGTAAAGCCTTCTGTTGTCTGTGAACTAGACTTGAAATTGTGTTCTGGAAATGATATGACGTGTGCAAGGAGTAAAGCGCTTCTAATGAATATATCCAGATTCGGTATAGCTTGCAGTATTACGAGATCTAAGACTTCTTTTTTTCTTCGTACATTGCTGGACCATGGAGTTACCGTGTAAGCTAATTGAATTGTTAGAATTTAGGCACCAAAGAGTATCAATAACAACAACGGCTGATAACTTTATTTATAGTCCGTGTCATTTGTACTGTACTTGAAGTCCAAATTTAAACCTAGCGACTTCCTGAAAATTGAAAGGACATTATTTCCTTATGTCATTCATTTGTAAACCCACTGAAACTAGACAGGAACGTAGCTGTGAAGGAGAGCGTGAAATCTGAGTGAAGTGAGTCATGTTTACTAGAGCGGCGCCAAAAATTGGGCGGGAGAAGGATGCATATCAATGACCCACATCCACTGACTGCATACGGTCGTTAGGCTTCTCGAGAGCGTTAGTGTAAGGAAACACAAAATATCACAATATATGGCGGGAATATCACAGTATATGGTGGGAATATCACAGAATATGGTGGGAGTCACACAGTGGGAATATCACAGTGGAGTCACACAGTATGTGGTGGGAATATCACAGTATATGGTGGGAATATCACAGTATATGGTGGGAATATCACAGTATATGGTGGAAATATCAAAGTCTATGGTGGGAATGTCACAGCATATGGTGGGAACATCACAATATATGGTGGAAATATTACAGTATATGGTAAGAATATCACAATATATGGTAGTCATATCACAGTATATGGTAGTCATATCACAGTATATGGTGGGAATATCACAGTATATGGTGGGAATATTACAGTATATATGGTATCATATGGTAGGAATATCACAGTATATGGTGGGAATATCACAGTATATGGTGGGAATATTACAGTATATGGTGGGAATATCACAGCATATGGTGGGAATATCACAGCATATGGTGGGAATATCACAGTATATGGTGGGAATATCACAATATATGGTAGTCATATCACAGTATATGGTAGTTATATCACAGTATATGGTGGGAATATCACAGTATATGGTGGGAATATTACAGTATATGGTGGGAATATCACAGTATATGGTGGAAATATCACAGTGTATGGTGGGATTATCATAGTATATGGTGGGAATATCACAGTATATGGTGGGAATATTACAGTATATGGTGGGAATATCACAGTATATGTTAGGAATATCACAGTATATGGTAAGAATACAACAATACATGGTGGGAATATCACAGTATATGGTCGGAATATGAAAGGAAGTAGAACAAGTCACCTGTTCTAATGAATATCTTTTGCTGGTGAGAATACACAATGACTGGTTTCCCGCGCTACAATTGTACAAGTCACCTCCCCAAAAATTAATTGCGGGCAACGTCCAACGTCCACCCGCCTTCCCTTTTTATCTATGCACCTCCGGGATGACTGTTTACTAATTGGATGACGTTGTTTCACACAAGCTGTATAGATCAAAATAACTCGCGCTAAAAATAACATGGTTGTTTATTTAGTTTTTAAACGTACTCTGCTCTTTTGCCTTAAGAAATCCTTGGCAATGTAGTCTTTTCCAACAACATGATTTTGATAAGAATTTAGACACGAAACAAAATTTTCTTAACTGCATCGTGAAAGTGATATTGGGCAAAAGAGTACAAAATACTAAAATTAGAACATAATTCATTTAATTTCCATGTATTGAAGAAATACAAAATGCAATTAAGACCAAAAGTTGCTTCATTCTTGGTTAAGTTCAGAGATTTCTAATTCATGCCAAATTAGAAAGATTCCGACAAATACAATCGTATATAGAGGGATTTCAATACGTGATTATTATTGAACTGGAAACCATTTTGCAGCGTTTGCGCGTGCGGGCGTCTGATATCTTCAGTTTCACACACAAACAGACTCGGTCCTACTAAACACGCGCTGGTCATGAAAACACGCGCTGGTCATGTAAAACACGCGTTGGGCATATAAAACACGCGCTAGTTAAAATAAACTGGCTAGACGAATTAATTCTTTAATATAAAATGTTATTTTAGCAAGTACTTCACGTAATCTTAATCAGTGGATGTTAAACACGTCTATCAGTGCAACCAATGTCACAGCAGGATTCTGGCATAATTATTTTACAAAATAATCTTATAGGCCTATAACAACATGCAAAAGTATGTAAGTTTTATTACGTGTACAGCAGACGACAGTGCTCTTTTTCTACAAAATAACGATGTAAAAAAAGTCATGTGACCTCATGACGTCAGCTGAAACACCATTATAGACCTAATCCGTTTAAGGCAAAATGACGTTAGTTATAAGAAAAATTTGAACTTGTTTCTTTTTTGATAATATTCCTCAAAGATATATAGCTAGTTGCAGGTACCAGTGCTTGGCTATACACATGCATATTCAATAATTTTCCAATTTTGATGATATTCCATGAAAATAGAGCACAGGTACTACACATCAGCATATTAATAAACATATATTTGGCTTCTTACAGAAATATTTTTCCTGTAAGTGCTTCAAATATTTGATGAAAATTTGATCTTTAAGCATGCACAAAGTTCACCTTGTAACTAAATTATTAGTGTAGGCGAAATAAAGAATTATCCATTGATGCCCTGTTTATAATGTTTATACATGCATTACACATTTCATACACAAATTTAATTTAACACAGGATATAAAATTGTGTAGGCACTACAAACTTTACACTATTTTATTATCAACTTGGCATAACAGGTATAATCTAAGCAGTCATAAAAATCATTTAGATGAACATATAGTCTGAGAATATGATCTTATGCCATGGTGTGATCATGTGATGTATACAACTTGTTTATTTGCTTCATTCTTCTTTATATAGGACAGCTCATTTAGCTGAAAGCTGCAAGTCCTGTTTAAAATAAAATAAAAGCCAAACATAAAATATTGGCAAAAAGACAAGTACAGCAAGTTTAAAGTAACAAACCATACATTAAAATTTAAGATAAAACGTGAGACATCTAAAGAAGATGTCCACATGCAGTATAATTATACATCTACATTAAATGTATAACAAAACAGCAAACATTTGGCAGCTTTTACATTTTCTTAAATTTGTATGATAGGCCTATGAACATTTCAATCTGCATGATCTCCTCATGAAGCTTGTTTTTATATACTTTCTGTGTTGGAACACACATAGGACTATAGCTTGATATAGAATATAACAAGTATGAACTAAATACTACAGCGGGTAATACTTGCAGTCATTCAGATGATCAATTTTGCATTGTGTGATTTCTTAGTGTCTTCAAATCGTGAATATCAACCTTTTTTATATACAAATTCTTGGTGCTTGGATCTACAATTTATAGCCATCCTGCATTAAAAAAGGGAATTCAGTTAAGCAGGCTGACCTTCACTGCTTATTTAAAAAAGCACCCACAAAGGGTCCACCCTACCAAAAAACATATATAAATACTAGGTAAAATCCACCTAGATTTGATAATAAATTCCTTATGCATAACCAGCTGAAGAATTGTGTAGATGGAACTTGATCAAAAAATAACATTCCATGAATTTGCAACTTCTGCTTCGATGTGGTCGCATAACTTAGTAATGGGTTTAGGCCTAACGTTACTAACGCTAGGCTACTGTTACGTTAACATTTACTGGTTTTAAACATAGGCCCATTGCATAAATAATAATAGATGCATTTTGTTACTGATTGGGTCCTACCAAGATTTACAGCTTATAGCTTTTCAGTTTGACAAAATTTCATTTGGATTTAAGACTTAAGTCTTACAATTTATATTACATTTGATAAAAGGGGTGAGATATTTCAAGCAATTAATGACTATTTCTTTTCGGATATGGATCCGTATTTTCATGCGCTAACGCCAAATACTGGCCCCACTTGGATAACTCTTATGCAAAGTTCAAGCTCTTTGTGCTTGCGAAACAAAAAATTTCCAGATAAATTCACAACTTAATATGTAGATTATTTCCAACTACTATTTTACTTAGAAATTATAAACAAAATTCGAGCGCTTTGTATGAAATGAATGATAAAAGTAACCCATTTTACGATTATTTAGTGATACGCGATTGAACACAATATGCGTGCTTAACGTTTTCCCGCACTGTACCTACCAATTTTCTTGCAGTCGTAAAGTTCCCGGATGGTAAACAACTTTTGGATTAGGTCTATAGAGAGATATGCATTGATAACACAAAAAGAACACCTGTATATAAAATTATATGTCATGAATGTTCAGAAAGTGAAAAACGTAATATTTTAAAACGTTTTTTTGCAATTACTCATTGTGGAAACTTAAAATATTGAACACAAGTTATAAGAACTTTAAGACTAAAGGGAACATAATTCTTACTTCATATGGGAACTACAAATAACAAATATTCTGACTACGTTTCATACCTTTTGAAAGCAATCTAACACATTATTAAAAACGTTAATGCACTATGGGAGCCACTATTGTGTGTTTAGAACATGCAGTAAATGATATCATTAACCCAACAGATTGTTGGAATGCTTTGTAGTTCTTTATAAACTACTAGACCTCAAGTTTTATAACTCATGAACAATTGTTGTTCTTTCATAAGCAGATAAGGATCAAGAACATTTAAGTGTACACACGAAATTTATTAAAACATGCTCTTAAACCTTCATGTCACATTATTTTGGAATAAAAACTTTAAAAAAATAGATAAACAAATGCATTATGATTCTTGTCCCTGTTGGGGAAATAGTTTCGTCATGCACAGGATTTCAATACAGAATTGAACAAAGTAGCAGCTTCCATGTGCTGATTGCAAACATGAATAACTTGAGATAGGAAACAGATTTCGGTAGTTGGTTTGAATTTTAATCCTTTATCATATGAAATAAGCATTTATCAGACTTTATGTGTTTAAGCACATGTAGACTATCTGCTGGATGTTTCTTACGGTGAAATACAAGATGGCGCTTAAAAACCTGTATAGCACATACATCCGCGAGGGTCTTCAAGACAAAATAGGATCTTTTTACAGCTTACGAATACTGGGCCAAAAATCACAGAACAAGATAAATTACAATGGCTGCCGAAATGCCCTGGGTCACAATCTAGAAAAGCAAAAGTAAGAAAAAAGGTTTAAACCATCAGAGAACACTTTAGATTAACAATTTTTGTAATAAAGCTCCATCAAAAAATCCTAAATGTAGTTTTTTCATTAATACATTGAGGAACTGAAAAATACGTATGTCCACCAATCGAGTTTGTTGCAGGGTGAAGATGAATATCTGCTCCACGACATGCAACTGTGTTTTCAACGTACTGTCAATTGTTACGTCAAGCTTCCAGATACTGTAGCAATGCGGAACTGTAAATGCCACAAAATGATATTCCCTCATGTCTCAAATTAATTGTGGAATGATATCATTGATATTAATCAATTAGATTATTTTTTAAATCTATCATGCTTTTTACTTTTTATATAATGCCTTAAATATATTTTTTATTTTAGCAATTTTTAAATCATTTTTTTATTTTCATTGATTTATTTTTAATTTGCTTTCAATGTCACTGTCATTATTTTATTCATACCAAGTATTGTGTTTGCTCGTATATATACATATATATATATATATATATATATATATATATATATATATATATAAAATATATATATATATATATATATATATGTATGTATGTATGTATGCATGCATGCATGCATGTATATATATATATATATATATATATATATATATATATATGTATGTATGAATGTATGTATGTATGTACGTATGCATGTATGTATGTATGTATGTATGTATGTATGTATGCATGCATGCATGAATATATATATATATATATATATATATATATATATATATATATATATATATATATATATATATATATATATATATATATATATTATTATATATATATATATATATATATATATATATATATATATATATATATATATATATATATATATATATATATATATATATATGTATATATATATATATATATATATATATATATATATGTATATATATATATATATATATATATATATTATATATATATATATATATATATATATATATATATATATATATATATATGTATATATATATATATATATATATATATATATATATATATATATATATATATATATATATATATATATATATATATATATATATATATATATATATATATATATATATATATATATATATATATATATATATATATATATATATATATATATATATATATATATATATATATATATATATATATATATATATATATATATATATATATACATATATATATAAATATATATATTTTAAATTGATTTTATCAGTCCAGAGCAGACTGATTTCCTTAAGGGTAGGTATATTGTTGAAAATATTCGTTTAGTGTTAGATACTATTAACTATTGTAATCATAATAATTTACCAGCTTCATTAATCTTTTCTTGACTTTGAGAAAGCGTTCGACTCCTTGGACCATTCATTTATTAACAAGGTACTTTCTTATTTTAATTTTGGACGGGGTTTCATTCAATGGGTTTCTACCCTTTATACAAAGACTACTTCATGTGTAATCAACAATTAATTATTTTCAGGTATCACGTGGCGTACGACAAGGCTGCCCTAATGGTCCTTTATTTATAATTTGTTCTGAAATTCTTTGTATCTATATCATCAAGCATAACCATTCTTTAGAGGTATACATGTAAGTGATATCAACTTAAAAATTTGTCAATATGCTGATGACACTGTTCTATTTACACTGTTTTAAGTTGTCCACTGATGCCGCTATTCCAAGTCTAAATAATTTTGGCAGTGACTGCAGTCCTGCAGTTCTAAAAACCCCAAAGCTTTTGACAGGCTTAGGGAAGCTGCCGCTCTATTACACTCACAATTATCTGGACATAGTTAACTTTGATCATGAAAATATTATTTTGCTTTAACTACATACACAAGACCTTTGTAAATTTATTAATTACATATTTTCTTGTCAAACGTTTTGAATCGGTACCATTAAGTGTCTTGTTTGTCATTTGTAAACTATACTTGGTTTAGAGATGACAAACCAGCCATTGAATCTACCGATACAAACATCTGGTGATAATTGCATAGTATGCATAATGAAATGCAAATTGTATAAGACAAGAATAAGTGATGTGGCAATTCTAAACCATTTTCGATGCAATCAACAGCAACACAGAATTACACAGTAGTGGGGAATGTGAAAGCTATTTGTGGCACAACTGCAGAATACCTCACGTTTTGTTTATTTATTTCTTTGTCTGTTGATCTTTAACGGCACTGTGACAGTCAATCAAATGTACCAAGAGGGTGTGAAAAATGTATGGTGCAAGAGTTAGGACTGAGAAGGTTGAGAGAAGGAGAGGGGTAGGAAGAAGAGAAAATTAAAGATGAAAACTAAAGACATAAAAATGAAGATTACTGTGTAGCAGGAGCTATAGGGCAACACGTTAATTTTGATTTTATTGTAAACCACGTCCTCGTAGCCCGTAGCTTATCCACTTTTATATCCTGACCTCGTAGTATGTAGCCCCTCATGTACAGGTTTATAGGTACAGTATGTCAGTAATGAATATTTTTATTAACCATTTTTATTGTAAACTATGACCTCGTAGCTCACAGCCTTGTCACTTTTACACCATGACCTCATAGCCTGTGCCGCATACATTCCCAACTCCTCCCACTGCAATTAAATCAACAGCATTGCAGCCTGCTGTACTCTTTCCAAGTAGTTCTAACTGTCTATCACGTTCCAACAAGAAGTGTTATGCTGCATAGGAAAACCCTCAAATTTAGAATTTTGATTCTTATTTACAGTAAAAGCTCTTGCATCCCTCGTCATGAAACTCTTTAAAATTGCAAGATAATTTCCTTAACAATCCATTCCTTGCAAAAAAAGTCGAAAACTTCCTCTTTAGATGCAAAATCGGTGAAAATATGAAGCTGTTCCGAAAGACATTGCAGACTTTAAAACAAGTTGTTTCTTTGCAGCCCCTATCAAATAAGCCAGTTTACAGTAACGATACTATGTATTGCGCAATGCAGGTCAAGAGGTCAATTGAGACTCTTGCCGTAAACATCACTGACACTCATTGAATAACACCGTTACTTCCCGATTTTTCGTGTAATATTTGAGCGGATTCGGTGCATTAAATGTACGTATTTGTGCTTTCGAAATGGAATGGATGTTCCCTTTATTAGGGACATCGTGAGGGATGCCATGTTGGACAACTGGGTTGGATGCCCTTTGGGACAAGGTTGGGATGCCCTTTGGGACATACATTAGGGTGAGATTCCATGTGGGATATAGATATGAACATAGGGTGGGGATGACATTTGAGACATATGGATGAAAGTCATGTAGAATATAAGGATATGCCATGTGGGTTATAGGGAGGGATGCCATGTGGCACATAGCGAAGGACGCCATGTGTAACAAGGGTGGGATATCATGTGAGACATAGGATCTGGATGCCATATGGAGCATCTAGGAGAACAGGATGCCATGTTAGAGATAGGAAGGAGCAAAATTTGGGACATAGGAAGGGATTACATGTGGGACATAAAGAGGGACATTCTGTGTGACATAAAGAAGGATGGCATGTGGGACATAGGGTGGGATGCCACATGTATATAACAATATTAAATTGAACTAGAACGATAATTACCGTCACGGCTCGCATACTGATTCAAATTGACACACATATCACAAGTCCAATTATAAAAACATCCTACTATCCACCCCACCAATGCCCCATCTGACATCCAACCCCATATCTCACATATCTTTCCACCCCTGCTCCACATAACATCCATCTCTATGTCCCAAATTGCATCGCTACCCATATGCCACATGTCATTCCTCCTTATGCCCCGTCATAGAATTACATCCCTCACCATGTCTCACTCTCCTATGTTCCACATGGCGTCTCATTCTAAAGATGTACCAAATGACATCCCACTCAGATATCCCATATGCCATCACACCCTATGTACCACACGGTCTCCTTCCCTTTGCCCCACATGGTATCCATCCCTAAATCCCACATGACACCCATCTCTGTCTCACATGACATCCCGATCCATGTGTCACATGTCATTCCCCCTATGCCCTACATGGAAACCGTCCCTCTGTCCCACATGGCATCCCTCTCCATGTCCCACCCTCTGGTGTTTCACATGACATCCATCTTTATTTATGTCCCACAAGGCATCTTATCCTAAAGATGTACCAAATGACATCCCATGCCCTAATATGTCCCATATGCCATCCCACCCTGTACCATACGGCATCCTTCCCTGTTCCCACATGGCATCCATTGATGACATCCATCTCTATGCCACAGGTGTCATTCCTCCATATACCAACATGGAACTTCTCCCTCTGTCCCACGTGGCATCCCTCTCCATGTCCTGCAGTCATATGTTCCACATGCCATCCATCCCTATGTCCCGCATGGCATCCATCTCTAGCCATCCTGTGGTAGAATTAACACAGAGAATGCTTTGGTTTACATATGATAGGACCGCACCGCGCTGATTGTTATTATCACTTGACCTGACACCACGATCAGTTCCGGGCATGCGCTTTTTTTACCATGAACTGGCTTATTAATTCAGATAACTAATTATTTACTGAATACAGTAAATAACAGTCAACATATTGTTGGAAGGGTGTTTTCCTCCCAAATTTCAAGATCTTTTTATGATCAGATATCAATAATTTGATGTACCTTGCTTTAAAATAAATGTACATGTTGGTATAAAATAAAATAAAATGAAAAACTGGCATGTGATTTTTAATGCCTCAAAAAGGGCCTCAATTGTTCCGGAACTTGCACCCAAGGAGGAGCGTTTTTGAATATTTTACACAGGGAATGGATTGTTAGGGAATTTATTTTGTAATTTTAAGTTTCAGGATCAAGATGCAAAAGTTTTTAAATAAGATTTTTTTTTTATTTCTGGATATTGTGCCTCGTCAAATTTGATTTTTTTTGAATGCATGATGACCAGGGTAGTAGCATGTGCAGGACATCAAAATATACAACGTGCAAGTAAAACAATGTTGAAGATGCCGAGTGAAAAGCCACTAACTATTCAGTGCAACTCGATTCTTACTTTCCTCTAAAAGATCAACAAAACATACTGCTGATTCCTTTAATAGCCAAATCCATTAAAGAAAATTTATGATAGGCCATTCGGAAGACAAAGTTTTTGCTCTTTAAAAGTAAAAGTTTGTTTTAAAAAATGATCTGCGTTGAACCAAAACAATATACACACGTTTTCATCTTTGATCATACGCGAGCAAAAACCGAAATGCAATTGCATTCGCAAATAATTGAACTTTTCATTTATATTTTTGGACGCCAGCCCAATTTTTTGTCACATGCCTTTGCGTTTGCGCATATGTATCTCTTACCATGCGTTGTGAGCTCCAAGCATGTCATACGCATACTGCAAACATAAATAGCTAACGTTAATGACGCCTGTGGTTGACATTTCGAGTGTAGCATAGGCAATAAAATACAGGTTATTTGGCTGCCAGCAGCAAAGTCACGATCCATTGACACTATCATACATCAATATGATGTATGACAGTTCGGGAGCAACCCGAAAAACAGGGTACTTTGAAATACCCCAAAAATTGGGTACTTTTATATATTACGTCGTCACATGAGCCTACACATTTGACTAGTCCACACTAAACATATGGGGTTTCTCATTTTCCGTTCTAGATTGTCAAAACTTTCACTGGATATCTTAAAATTTTGCCGAGACGGATAGTAAATAGATGTTAAAAACTTTTTGTCGCTGCTTTTGAAAATCATCGACGGCTTTTTGAGAAAATGAACTAAACAGACTGCCCATAATCTGTTTTATTGATTTTCTCAAAAAGGCGACCGTAAATATCAAAAAGCAGCGGCAAAAAGTTTTTAATATCTATTAACTGTCCGTCTCCAAAATTTCAGGTTATCCATTGAAATTTTGGACAATCCGGAGCAAAAAATGAGAAACCCTATATATTTAGTGTGGGCTAGTCAAATGTGAAGGCTCATGCGATGACGTAATACATAAAAGTACCCAATTTTTTGGGTATTTCAAAGTACCCAGTTTTTTGGGTTGCTTTCGGTCTGTATGATGATACATGTAAGGATTAGTAGGCCTACAATCCACGACTTCGCTGCCCAGCCGGGAATATGCAACAGTTTTGACTTAAAATATTTAAAAGTTCTTCCAACATGAATATGCATCGTTCTTTAATTAAAACAGTACATCTGCAATGCACACAACGTTACTACCCAGCTGGGGATACTGCATGGGAGCCTTAAGATTGCACATATATAAATCTTTAACATTTTATAAGATAACACCATTTCATCCAAGGTTCACAAGTATTTTTGGAGAGTGAACCTGCATTTCATAAATAGGAATACAATTTACAATTTACAAACAAGCTTTCACAGGAAATAAAAATAGGCCTACACCTAGTTATTATTCATATACC
Source organism: Chiridota heheva (assembly GCA_020152595.1). NCBI lineage: Eukaryota > Metazoa > Echinodermata > Holothuroidea > Apodida > Chiridotidae > Chiridota > Chiridota heheva. Next base: position 58,194 of record JAIGNY010001330.1, on the reverse strand, counting down.
TACAATATACTTGACATACAGACATACGGGTGGCGTGTACAGTGCGTTATTACACTTTCCATTCATAAATGTGAAGGTGTGATAAATGTTAGGGTACCAAACAAAGGCCCACATGCAGTCGATGTGCTACTTTATTCCAAACTTGCTATCTTACCATAGTACATGTATGTACCTTTCTTACGTTTGTTATACGTAGGTCTCTGAAGATGTTTTAGTGCTCAAAAAGACAAAATTAGAAGACTCTTATGCTTGTTTTGGTGAAAGTGTTTTTTCCCAATCAGACCTTCAAAGTTTCTGCCACTCGTATTGTTGATGTTGACATCATATTACTTCTATGGTTGTCGTACACATGCTGATTGAATAACAACTCAGGCACATTTAAATCTTTAAATAACAAGTAAACATTTTTATCGAACCTTAACTTTATGAATGATAAACAAAATTAGTTCTGATAATGGCTGAATAGCTGTTCTTAATACGAACAGAAGACTCACAGAAAATAGATCATTTCTACCATTTCCAAGTAAGTATTATGCGGCAGAATTTTGTGGATAAACAGTACATCTGTTGTAAACCTAGTGATACAATTTCTTTATAGTAAAGAATATTCTCAGGGTAGACGTGTAATGTAAAGTTGAATACAATTCCGCAAAATAAGTTTGGCGGATATCTTTATTGGTATGCATAGGAACAACCACATCCTTCGTGCATCCGTAGATCAGTAAAGCAACAGCAATCGCACAATGTCAGCATACACAACCGGGTTAAAGTGAAAGAAATAACGGCCCACACAATGGTAAATGGTTTTATAACTAGTCTACTGTACACCCTGGTCTGAACGTTATATTATAAAAGTACCTAGGCTTGGCCACTATTACGTAATTTGTAATTTATTCTGTCTGTTTTAGGACTCTGGCTCATACAAAATATTCACACATACATCACTTGAGAGGGGAGTTACAAAACAAATAATATATACAAGATTCTTATGCTTTAAGACAATCGCTTCTAAATTTCAGAGCCTGTAAAAGAAAATTTGCAATATCACATACATGCTTTTCCTGCTTTAGGTGCGTTACAAAATAATGAAATGTAGGATGCTGCAGTAGTGCAAGATTAGGCAAGAACTTGCTTCTTAAATTATCATAACTAGTGCAAACCGCTAGAAAATGAAATTCATCTTGGTTATTTATGCTATCACATAGAGGACATATACAACAATATATGGGAGTTTTTTGTTTTCTACCTTCTTGAATTTTTAAGTTGTGCCCAGAACATCTAAAATGAGCAAAAACAGATTATTCGTATAATTCTTTATGTTCAAGACGTAAGGTTCAACAACAACAACAACAACAACACTTTTGAAAGAACAATAGGTGTGTAACTTATCAAATGAACGGATTCTACTTTCCCAGTTTTGTTAATTGATGTCCATAACTCTTTGTTTGAAAATACTACTAAAATTACATTAATTTCCTACCTCCTGATAAGACTAAACATAGCCACAACCGTAACTTTGCAGAATATCTTTCACATTTGAGGCCCATGTTCTTTTACCTACATTATCAAGCTCTAAAGCATATCATAACATTTCTTGGTATATCTATAATTTGGAAGTCGAATTATTTTGAGCCAAAACTTAATGCATTTATTAAAAATATGGATAAACAGTGTATGTCGACCAGTTTTCAAGAACAGCGCATCCTGGAGCACATTTCTCGACACCAAAAAAGCGTGTAAAATGATAAAATGACACTTCTTTAATATTAGTATAAAGCATATGGTCCCAAATTTCTAAACCATAGCCCAAAGCAGGTAAAACCATAGTATCAAATACTTTAACATAAATGTTAACTCTTGCTCACCAATAGAACGTGACGAATAATGAATAATGTTTAAAGATTTTTCACCTTGAATAGATAGAGTACTAATAGCTTTACTCCAAATAATTATAGTAGAAAGCAATAGACCTAGATACTTATAATAAGAAACGCAATCGATTTTCGTCATTGAAATACCACTTCTCATCTTTACTTAGCCGCCCGCCATTTTTTTTAAACAACGGCCTTGTCTTTTTAAGATTAACTTTCATACCACTTAGCTCACAGAAATATTGCAATGTATTAACATGACGTTGTAAGCCCCAAATACTCTGTGAAATGAGAACGACATCACCAGCATACATAAGAATTAAACAATGTCATCATGGGGGCGGATGGGGGCGGAGTTGAAAGTCATCATTATTTTGTGTAATCATTTCGGCAAAAAAATCAATGTACAATATGAAAAGAGTTGGGCTAAGGACACAACCTTGTCTAACACCTTCGTTACAATTGAAAAACTTTCACGCATACCTGAAGTAATTGTACATTGCAAGTATCAAATTGAATAGCCTTCCCTTTAACAGTCCGGTAGCATGCCTATTAATAGGAACATAAACGTTCCTATTAATGAGAACATTTTGCTATATTGAAGCCGCCATTTTGTGATATTTCCTATGATCCTTTGCTATCCTAACCTTAAAGCCTTATGCAATATTACACTTTTCAAATATGAAATACGTCTGGGAAAAATATTTTTTCCAGGGGAAATTTAAAACTTATGAAAATACCTTCATTACTGTCATGGCTACAACTTTTCCAATCCCATTTGATATGTTCACCACGCCACGCCGTTTTGGAAATATTAGATAAAATATACAATAGAGCTAGGTTTTAGGCGCGAAAGGGCCATTTTGGAAATTTAAACGTTTTTCAACACAATGATTTTTAATATTTCAAGTACATAATTAGAAACTATGACAATTTATCGCAACATCTGAACAATATGGCTGCATGACCTCAATATTCTCGTGTGTTATAAATGTTCCTATTAATAGGCATGTTTCCGGACTGTTTAATCCTAAATTAGACAATCTAGTGAAGAGTGTGAATACCTGTCTAAAGAATCGAATGCCTTACTGAAGTCAACAAATAGACAATAGCAAGCACGGCGTTTTACGCTCAGTACCGTTTGTACAATACCGGGCAAGACAAGTATGCTATCTATTGTGCTGTAATCAGCACGAAAACCAGTGTGATATTCATTGATTTTGTTCGATCATCTATCTGTCTATCCACACTTTAAGTCTATTTTTAGTAATAGGTACTGTACTTTTATAGCATGATGGACTGCGTAAAAAGCTCTGCCTTTTTACTCGTTTTGAGCCATTCCAGGGTGCAGATTTGTTTTTTCTTCATTTCTGAAAATCATGACAAATCGGACAATAAATAGATTTCTTGGGAGTTTTTAGTTGAGGTAGTGTACATCATTTATGTATGTGCAATTTTTGTCGAAATCACACAAACTTGTGTTTGAAACAATAAGTGCTCCTACTATATGCCGTACTCGAAATGGCAACCATGGGTCTTGAACGTTAGGTTCAGGCTATGCGACACCACCATTTCGACGGCGAATTCTTCCTGCAAATATACCTCAGCCTACCCATACTTATGACTCCCGAAAATCAAGAGATAGATTTCTTCTACATCCGATTTTAATCAAAAAATATTACTAATGTTAGGCCCATGTTGTCGTTAACGCTTGATTTGCAAATGGTGTAGTCTTGAAAAAAACTGTCGCTCAACGGAGTTAAATTGTGACTTAAAGTGCATTCAATCGAGTGTGCATTCCGTGCACTAAAACACGAAGATCTTCGGCGTGAAACTTACTTCTTTTTTTGGCATGCGGCGGCAGGAAAAGTAGCTGATTGTTACTTGGCGTACTGGCGTGGCAATAAAGTATCTACCTTGGGGTAAAAAACCTTAAAAAAAAAAAAAAAAACTATTGCGGGATTTGTGACGTTGGCAAACAGGACACACAACGAGCTATTTACCAAAAACCCAATAAATCTTACAGAATGTACTAGGCCTATAAAACTAAATAACGTAATCACACATAAAGACACTTTAACTCCTTCTAGATGACCTTAGACGAACGATGCAATGGCAGCCATTGTGCAAGAGGTGACGTAGGGAGGGCGCAATGCTTAAATAATTTTTCAATTTTTCTTTGCTATATATAATTTTGTGTATTCCTGCATCATTGATTTTATATAAATTATAAATAGAATACTGTCAAGAGCAAATGCATATTCATTAGTTGCACTGTTAGCCAATCATGTTATTTTCAAAGTAAAAGCAAGTTTTTTCACCGCGGAAAGTATTGTATTTGCAAAATACTAAATAAGACTAGAGCTTATTATGATAACTCACTTGACTCTCTTGGCGTATGAAAGCAATGGTCGCGTTGTACCTTCGGCATAGGTTTTACATGAAATGCACCATGGCTTTCAATGGATTTTAGGCACAACTGCAGAATCCCCCGCATGTTACAATGTTATTCTGTAGCAGGGCTATGCATTGATGCCCAAAACATTTTTCAACTTCAATTGAAACCTCCACCAAGTAGCCCGTAGCCCTATATCTCGAAGGACACCCAAATATGAAGCTCGTAGCCCATGAATGTGTCGTTCTTAATAATGGGACCTAGGCGTAGCCTGTGCACAAAACAATCCCAAGTCTTTCGACTAATGCACCTAGCAATAGTATGACGAACCCCGACCCCCGGGATATGTGTGTCAATGTTCATGGGTGTGTCATACATTCATTCTTATTGACGCAGCCCTATGTAGTATTTTTGACTGACAATTGCCTACTTTTGACACACCTCAAAATGATTTTCTGACGGACATATTGGTCAAAGTGACTGACAATGACCGTCCTTGTGACGCACTTTTATATAGATATATTTATAACAAAACAAAAGTTAAAATAATATCAAAATTGTAAACGAATTAGCGAAAATTCGTGAGGTTTAAAAAAAAATGGAATGTTAAAATAGTCATTCTGCTGTTTATAATAAACATCAATATTCATTCACACCACAGACACAACTTTCAATCAATGATCTTACAATTCAAACTTAACGAACGATGAACCAAGGATTTGCGACGACGAGTGAACACACAATTACAATGACGGGGTCGTCGCCTGCGTAATCGGTTATGGTAGTAACAATGCTATCGCGAAACGCTTAATACGACCCGGACAAGAACACGGGTACGACGTACGGACAGATATAACATCGACAACCAAGTCAATGTCCACGGCCTTTGATAACCAGTTGTGGTGCACTGGCGACCAAGGATTTGGATTTAATTCTTTTTAATGAGGGAGTTAAATTCGCACAAATCTTTGACTTTGATTCGCCAAATTTACAGTTAGGCCTAAGGTTAACACCCGTTTTACAAGCTGTTAAATTGACCCAGAAATACACGGACAAAAAAAGCATTGATTGTTATTTTCACCACAAATAAATGCAAAAATTACCTGATGAGTCAAATAAATTGTGCAAAAGAAAAGAAAAAGATTGTGGAACAAATGAATGAAAATGTTTCGGAGTTGCTGAGATTTCAACAATGTAAAGCAGCTGCCAGGATCTTCAAGCGGGTGTCCTTCGTATGACGTCATACCCTAACCTAAACCTAACCTAGCCTAATGACGTAAAATGACGTCATAAAAAGACACCCACTTGAAGATTCGGTCAAATGCGGCTGAGCGCTGTGGTGTACTATTAAAGTAGCACAAAGCTAATCATTTGGCCCAAGTTTACATATGATAAAAGCCAGTTCGTTGACTTTTAGAAAGGGAAATTATGGTAGACTGATTTTCAAAATGTTTTCCAAAAAATACCATCTCATCATAAGCATAAATACAATTTGGGGGAATTAAATATGCATCCCCCTTCCCATATGAGTATCTTTTGTAGTGTCATTTTTGTTACTTCTTGTGATTTTATTTTTCAATTGCCAACCGTGACTCTGTATTACCGTATTATATTATGTGCAAGGAGTTACTAACCATAGCTATAATATGTATTACCGTATTATAATACCTGTCAGTAGATACTGAGCATATTTTTGTCATTATTCACAGTAGTTACTGATCATGTGATTCAAATCGGGTGCACCAAGAAAACATGCTAAACTTATTTTAAAGACCAACCAATCCACCAACTATGTTGTATTATAATAACTCATCAATTACTTACAACAACTCATCAATTACTTACAACAAATTATCAGTTACTAACAATTATTTGTCAATTAATTACAGATGACTTATCAATTACTAACAATTACTTAACAGATGGTATCAATTACTTACAGATGACTTGTATCCATATGCAATGGTGGTAATACCATTTTCAATCCACCTTTTTGATCTACTGTTGATAGGGAAATCTTATTCACCCGCATGCCGTAGATTTGATGTTTTTCACTTCGTAGCATGTTCATGCCATGTCTGAAAGGTCTAGCCATAAATAAGCCTTCTTTCTGCTGAATGTGCCGAAGTTTTTGTTTTGTTTTTTGACTACGTATTTCTTTACACCTTTAGCCTTACGAATGTCTTTATTATCAGCTGTGACAATTGAGTACATCTTTGGTCTAAGACCTACATACTCTGCGATTGGGGTCCCTACGCACTCATCCTTCATTTTCCCCGAGAACCTTTTCATTTTTGTCCCTGTAAAGATAGTGGTCTTTGGGGTAATCACTGGTCGCATACAAATGAAAATATTCATCATATCTGCATACACATCTTTCGTCTGAATTTCTAACAATAGCGAGTCAGTGTCTTTTTGCAGTCTGGGAGCAATGCGAAAAATTTGGTATGTTGAAATACCCAAAAACTTGAGTACTTTGATGTTTACGTCATTACATGAGCGTACACATTTGACTAACCCACATTTAACGTATGGGGTTTCTCGTTTTCCGCTCCGAATTGTCAAACATTTCACTGGACATCCTGAAAATGTTGAGGACGATAGTAAATAGATATTCAAAACTTTATGCCGATGCTTTTTATAATGCATCGTTGCCTTTTTGAGAAAATAATAAAAGAAATTGCTCATAATCTGCTGCATGCAGGTCTTTCTAAAGGTTTCAAAGACATCCGCTGCAAGAGTAGAATATCTGTTTGAAGGTATAGACCATAATAGTCACCCATGTGACAAGATTTAAAGACTGATCAGACTTTTTGTGCATGTTGATAGTCTGCTTCTGTTATATGTTACTCAGTTAGTTTGCTGTAGAACTTTTGGGAGTCATTCCTAGAATCTTTTCCACTTGTCCATGTACTCATAGTGGTAGACTCCTTTGCGAAAAAGTAGCTTTGCGTTCTTTGGAGATCTCTCATATTTTCATCTGAAATGTTACAGGCTTGTTGGCTGCTACCAAGCTATCAAGTGATGCCAACAGAAATTGAGTGCTATATCTATAAAGCGCAACTGCCCTAGAGAGAAGGATATATATTTTTTCCATGTTGTTAGAAATGCAACTTATTTTACCATCCACTTTATTGATAGCCTGCATTGTCAGATGAGAATCATACCTTTGTAGGTTGTGAAAGACAACCGGTATTGTTGTCGTTTTGGGGTTCAGTCGTAATTTTAGATTGCAAACTTTGTGAGCAGGACCTCTGTAATTACCCGTTATGTGGCAATGGTCTCGCACAGCATCACCAAGGAGAGGTTTTTTTTTGCAAATATGACAGCCTGAAGCAGCTATTTGTTTTCCGGTTCTTTTTCGTCATATGGATTGGTTTCGGATTCGTAACAGCTTTTATGATTTTCTTCTTTCTGATGTTATGAGGTAAGGAACCTCTCAGCAGCACCACGCCCTCTATTACTACAGGACTTTCGGTACCTTACTACAATATATCCAAAACCACAAGCCTCGTGATTCTGCGTTTTATGTGTATTGCTTTGTATAGGATCGGGATGTGAGCCATCTATATTGCTGGAAAGTGGTTCAAAGTCCGCATAGATGGTATACGGAGCAAGCATCTATTTGGGCCAATTTTGAAATGATCACCTTCTTTAGGCATATCGATTCAAATAGCTGCCTGACCAATGCCCCGCAATCTGGCTTATGAGCCTGGAGAAGGTCCTTCCTTGAATAGCCATGGATACATCTTTCACAGAAAATTGTTTGTTATTTATGCTCGTTTTGATCATAAAGATGGCGGTTTAGGTTTTTTTACCCAAGTGTAATGAAATTTGCCAGCCTTTTCAATCAATAGAAGATTAATAACGGGGACATTCTTCTGTTTGCTTACCTGGTGGACAATAACCCCTTTGTTCCAACCGAAGACATTAATAGCTAGCTTGTTTTGCTTCTCAACTCTTTGAATATGTGAGATAGGGGTGGGGGTGTCAATCCCAGTAAAGTCTAACTTGTCATCTGTGGGGTGTTTTGTGGGACGATAAGTATGTTCTTCAGTAGAAAATAATGCAGATCGCAAAGCCATCATTTTATAATATATTAGTTTTGTGCATCATAGAAAGGAACAATGCATGTTTATAGAAAAGCATAGTGTCAAATCCTATCAGATAGATCATTGGCAAAATCAGAGGTCAATTTTTAGGTCAAAAAGGTCAAGAAAATTAAAATTGATATGATTTTTTACCTTGCTCCAAAAAATTTAAGAGTGCTATCAAATGAAAGGTCCTTCTTTCAACAATTCATAAATTCTTTAAATATTTTTCTTCTTCTAATTAGCCACAAGAAAGCAGAATATCACAAAGATGGCAGTTCTAGAACATCTAATAATCTTAATTAATGATCTCATTTGCATAAATTTGCATATCTTACCAGAGAATTATGCAAACCAATGTAAAGTTTAAAGTCTTAGCTCTTATATAACATAAACCTATTACAGTAGAAAGTGAATTCTTTTTTGTAAAAAAGCCCCCTTTCCAAAAAGTTCCCTAAAATAACACTTGTAATCTCAAAAGCTCTGGTAGAGTAAGGGTTAAACATTTGTCATCCTTGTTTTTCACATTGATAATTGCGTATTTCTTTTTGAGAGCAGCTGGCAGTGTTATATAAGAACCCCCTCGTAGTGGTTAATAACCAGATAAAGTGCTATATCTAGCCAAAGAATCTTGTTAACCATCCAGCCTGATCTTAAATTGATCCACTTTTCTAAGTTTTCCTTAATATATGAAAAGGCAGTGCTAAGTGCCTCATCCATCTCATGTGCACCAAGGACAGCCGTTTGTTTGTGTCTCAGAACTGGAGTTGAAAGTTCTTCTTTCCCATCTGATTTTTTTTTTCGCAACCCCATCTTGAGGGCTAACTGAAATTTTACCCCATTGAGATCATCAATCTCCTCTACCATTTTTTTTTTTTTTTTTGATAGATGATGGGGCGAACATTTTTTTAAGAAAGCCTCTGGGACTGCAGAGAACTTGTGTTGCTTAGGAACATCCATCTGCCAACCTCGAAGGAAAGAGCTAATGACTGCTGGTGTTTGTTTAAAAGGAGCCGTGGGGCTGGGACTGGCTTCTGACGCGGAGCTGGGGTTGGTTTTGCTCTCCTTGGGGCTGGGGTTGGTCTGAATAATACAACTGCATTTACATAGTCTTTTTTGATGTACCCCTTTTTCATTAGGTAATAGAGCCCTGGAAGTGAGGTGGTCCAGAACCCCCACCTCATTTAAGGGTGTTCAAAAAACTGGCCCAGAACCCCCAGCTCATGTTAGGGTGTTCAAAAAAGTGGAACAGAACCCCCATTTTACATACTACCACATATTATTGAAATAAATTTTAGGGGGATGTGGAGTATAACCGACCCCTTTAATTCATGCTTGTGAAAACAAATTAACAAGTGTATGTATGTACCGTCGTTTAAAATTTCTAAATATAACTTGTATACAAACATGCCATGTATTCACTTAGCGTTCTAATACAAGATTATTAAATTATTGCTGAAGGTTTAAATTTCCGTTTTACCCCATATTATTGCTGAAGGTTTAAATTTCCGTTTCACCCTATATAATAGAGAAGGACGGAATATAGGGGTTCAGTTTTCCCCAACACTGATGCAAGTAGAAATGGAAAAGTATAAATTGTCCTTTTCACCATAGTTCTGATGTAAAAGTGATCATAGGCCTACAGACTGACAGAGAGAAATTTACTGTTCTTCTTTGTGAAAAACGATAAATCATCCACATTGGATTCATCTGAGTGATGCTCTCAACGTGTTGTATTTTGGGGTCCGTTTTACCCCATCGAAATTGTGCCGCTTTTGCACCATAAGCGTTGACACTAATATGATAACACAAACCATATACGGGAAGCCAAACCGTACTCTTATACTCATTCAGTCAGCCAGTCGTGTATTGTTATATGTATAATTGCAACAGTAACACACGCGGTTCAATTCCACAGGGGTTTTTTCTTCTTACAATCATCATGTAAAATAGTAAGGTAGGCCTACTCTTGTTAGATCAAGAGGCACTGAGTCACTTCAAAGTCACCGAGTGACCGGCGTATGCACTTTCTGTTTAGCAGTACGGGAGAATCCTGTACGTTTGGTGTAATAAGGAAATGCACCAAGGAGCTCCTTATTCATTAAGATTTATGGAGGTCGCCATTTTAACTTGTGATAGCGTTATATCAATGTTTTTTTTTTTTACTAAGAGCACGGTAGTATTTGTGCACTGTAACGTATGATGCATGTACACGGTTTCAGCGATGACTACGCCAACACAGAATCATGTGTCGAGAGGGTTGTTCAAAAGGTCAACGACCCGCCAACGGAAGTCATATCATCGTGAAGTCCACGGTGAAATTGAAAAGCCCGTGGTCAAATCTTATGAATAATCATTTGATATCGGTTTTTCCTTTTAAGAATACCCCCGCGTACCCATTAAAAATCCTCATTGACTTAACGTTATCACCAGTTAAAATGGCGGCCTCCATAGATCGCGTAATGAATACAAAGCTCCAAGTTTTGGTGTATTTATCATTACACCAAAAGCCCAGTTTTCTCCCGGACTGTTTAATGAACTACTTTAGGTCTAATAGCATCTAGAAAATATCGGCGGCATGTTTTCTTTAAAAATCGAGGCTGCAATGTGGCACGTGCAAAATTATAAGACTAAAGGCTGTTCTGTTTTACCCACAGGATCCGCTTTACCTATATACCGTTATATTGCAGGAAGGATATACAAGCGAGTCTTCAATTAAGAAATGCAAATCATAGTCAACTGTAATTCTTCATCTCTCCCTTTAATTTTTCTATTTTTGAATGGAAATATAATGCATAGATTATCATTAACTTGCAGAAGAAATATTCATAGATATTATTACTATTTTATATGTTGTATAATCTCAAGGAAGAACAAAGGAATGAAGCATGACAGTTTTTGATTCACTATGATAATCTCTTATATACATGGTTTATCTTACGTCAATAAGAGTTGGAAAGTTAAAAACAAACGTGATAAACACCTTTGTAGAACAAATGATTGTATAAAAAGTGCAAAAGTACAATTCACTTCATCTCATAATATGTCTCATTAAATTAAGGGAGGTCAAGCTTAGCAGGCGCGGATCTAGGAAAACCACAAGAAAAGGGTTCTAGTTATTATTGGACTTATGAAAAATGTTGGAATTTTTTTTTTTCGGAGGGGGTTCCAACCCCTTAACCCTCCACTAGATCCGCCACTGGCAGGGGCAGATCAAGGAAAATCACAGGGAGGGTTTTTTTACTTATTATTAGAGTAATGAAAAATGTTGGAACTTTTCGGAGGAGAGGTTCCAACCCCAGAACCCTTCTAGTTCCGCCACTGCTTAGAGTATTGGGAGAGCAACTGGTACCTTCACATTTTCTCCCTTTCTACACAGGGGTACGTAGAACAGTGGAAAGCATGGGCGGCTTGCCATAGGAATGAGGGCTGCCCCAAGATTTGCTAATCATTGTTTTTTGGTTATTGATTTATATGTATAGTTGAAATGATGTACGTATTTGTTTAGTTTTTGGTCTATATGGCTTAACTTAATGGAAGTTAAAGTGATTACATAACGTTATATAATACACACGCTACCCTTGGAAAGGAATGACCTTGAATGGTGCTTTAACTGCCAGTGTCATACAGAGCACGTCACATGGGCAAAAGGGTTGATCTTGAAATTAGTCTCTTATGTTTTCATGCAAAATGTGCCCTGGCTATCCATTTTCAAGTTTGGTACTGTTGTGTCTACCTTCTCCCCCTCCCACCCCACCACACTCAAACAATCACACCAAATGATCCGAAGACGCCAGTAACACTATAGCTGTGGATGAGGTGACATGGCGTGTAAGATTCGTTTGTCTCTGACGATGCAAAAATTACATCATCACTTTGGGGATTTTGGTGGAGAATCTCACGCATCGTGTACATTATGTATATATAAATGTTCAATGTCGCTTTACTTCGGGGTTATTACTTTTTGAAGATTAATTTCCCTTTTACAATAACATCTAATTTACAATATATGATTTAACAAAGTCATTTGTCTGTCTGTAATCAAAAAGGCTTTATCCTGTTGTCGTACATCACCTTATACCCGTCCGCAAAATCACTCGCGAACTTTACCTCACTAGAATGCAGATCTTTCCATTTTGGCGGACCACTGGAGGGCTTTTTAAACTCAGATGAAGTAAATGCAGTGTTGTAAACGCCCTCGTTGAAGCCCCACGCGAGCTGATCCTGGCACCCGTAGAAGGTATTCAAGATGTCAACTGACGCATCCCACTTTAGATACTTGTCGTCGTACTTCAACCCAATTTGGTCGAAGTATTTTGGAAGGATTTTTTCGGGATAGGTCACTAGTTCATCTGCATCAATAATTGCTGGCTCGACGTCACTGATTTTTCTTACATGTTGGTAGAGGTCCAATAAGGTATCATCGGAAGTCTCCTCCCAACCTTTAAACGGATGCTCGAAGTACATGTCGAAATCCTTGGAATGGTCGCGAAACATGGTCTGCAAAAGCCTTCTCCCTGATGTAGCAAGCCTTCTAGGGTCCCGGATCAAGAAAGTATGTTGATATTTTGTCTATAAAAGAAATTAAGAATTTTTACTTAAGGGATTAGTTCAGTGGTCAAGCAAGTTTATCTTTATTTAAAAAAAGAACGTTAATAGAAACTGACTCTCGGCGAAGAAACTACTTCAATTAAGGTAATAAAGAGAAAAAATGTTTATGTAAAGTTTCTCGTTTTTAATTCTTTTTAGCCGTTTCTTATGTATTTTGAACAAATCTAACACCGGAATTTTATCAAAAGATTAATGTCTTGGTATCGTGTCTTGGTATCGTGGTACCTTAACAATGTGTAAAATGACATGGTGTATTGTAAGTCTGCTATAAAAGGTTGGCGCCCTCATAAAAAGTATTTATTTAACTTGTTTTATTATTTTATCCTCAAACTTTCTTCAGGTGGTAAATTATCCTTACTAGTATTACAACTCAAGTCTGATTTCAGTCGATTATGATGGTGCAGGACTTTAATAAACTTGAATATCTCCTTAACGGCCCGATTCTAAGTTCCTTCTGATTTCTTGGAAATTTAATCTACTTGACCCCTAAACTAATCATTTAAAATGGGAATCGTTTGACAAATGCTTGAGCTATTTTCAGTTCAATTGTAAATATTTAGAGGAGTGTTGACTAGCGTGTGCACATATACTGTCAAATAGCTTTCCTAGGATAATCTTACTTTTTCACATATTTGTCAATCTGAATTAGCTCACTTCGAATATAAATAAGACATTTTTCTGAAAGTGTATGGTCTAGAAAAAATAGACTCGAGACCCCCCCCCCCCCACCCCTATTTTCTCCGATATTCTATATTTTGTATTTTTTGTATCTTAAGGTGATTCCCACTCCTCCACACCCACACGTAGGTGATTCTCCCACTCCTCCACCCCCACACGAAGGTGATTCTCCCACTCCTCCACCCCCACACGAATGTGATTCCCACTCCCCACCCCACACGAAGATGATTCTCTAATTCCTTTACCCCTACACGAAGATGATTCCTCCACTCCTCCACCCCACACGCAGGTGATTCTCCCACTCCTCCACCCCCATACGAAGGTGATTCTCCCACTCCTCCACCCCACACGAAGGTGATTCTCCCACTCCTCCACCCCCATACGAACACGATTCTCCCACTCCTCCACCTCCACACGAAGGTGATTCTCCCACCCTCCACCCCACACGCAGGTGATTCTCCCACTCCTCCACCCCCATACGAAGGTGATTCTCCCACTCCTCCACCCAACACGAAGGTGATTCTCCCACTCCTCCACCCCCATACGAACACGATTCTCCCACTCCTCCACCTCCACACGAAGGTGATTCTCCCACTCCTCCACTCCCACATGAAGGTGATTCCCACTCCTCCTGCCCACACAAAGATGATTCTCCCACTCCCCCATCTCCACACGAGCGTGATTCTCCCACTCCTTCACCTCCACACGAAGATGATTCTCCCACTCCTCCACCCCCACACGAAGGTGATTCTCCCACTCCTCCACCCCACACGAAGGTGATTCTCACACTCATCCACCCCCACTCGAAGGTGATTCTTCCACTCCTCCACCCCCACACGAAGGTGATTCTCCCACTCCTCCATCCCCACACGAAGGTGATTCTCACACTCCTCCACCCCCACACGAAGGTGATTCTCCCACTCCTCTACCCCCTCACGAAGGTGGTTACCACTCCTCTACCCCCACACGAAGGTGATTCCCACTCCTCCACCCCACACGAAGGTGATTCTCACACTCCTCCACCCCCACACGAAGGTGATTCCCACTCCTCCACCCCCACACAAAGGTGATTCTCACACTCCTCCACCCCCACACGAAGGTGATTCTCTCACTTCTCCACTCCCGCACAAAGGTGATTCTCACTCCCCACCCCCACACAAAGGTGATTCCCACTCCTCCACCCCCCACACGAAGGTGATTCTTTAACTCCTCTACCCCCACACGAAGGTGATTCTCCCACTCCTCCACCCCCATACGAAAACGATTCTCCCACTCCTCCACCCCCACACAAAGGTGATTCTCCCACTCCTCCACCCCCACACGAAACGTTTGGTGGGAAAATTTTGCAAATTAATGTTAGAAACAGTGGATTTTATGTCAGGCCAAAACATGCCAGACCAAAACAACAAACGTACCTAAGTTAGTTTTTGCTTTTAGCTAGCTTAGCTTAAGTTAAAGGGGCACTAGACCGAAAAATAAAGGCGTATTTTTAGGGGGTCCCCAAAAATCGAATTCTTATCTAGCACGCAACAGTGTGGCAATTTTGTGGTTAATGTGAATATTCAAGTGATCTTTGCCCTCACGTCGTCTGTGGGCTATGGAGGCATGAAGTTTTTCGACCTGTTGTGGATAATATATCTGTAAAATTCCTCCTTAAGCTGTGTTGAATAAACTGTAGGTAATTTTAATCCATCTCGTCCAATTACAATAAGCAACACAGGAAACATGAATATTCATTACTCCATTGCGCCGATATAATGTGAGGCATGCAATGTTCATGTAGCTAGAGGTTTACGCTTGTAATTGCTTGAGTTCGGGAGCACTGCGGGCCGTTGAAGTTATGGAGATCGGATGTACACGTTAAGTTTGGCATCAACATGGTGAAGCGGGTGAAGACTTGATCAACCAGGTTCGTTCTAAACCGGTTAATTCTTCTAAGGAAGAACGAACTGGAAACGCAGCAGAAAACAGTCCTCGTGCTTAACAGTAGCAGGGTAGCGCTTGTGAATAACTCGCGGTCAGCGGCCCAGTGAGTTTAGTGAGACACAGTTCCTTTTTATTTAATTCATATATTTGTTCTAGTGCCCCTCCCCTCCCCTCTTCTAGTGCCCCCTCCCCTCCCCCTTGTTTCATTTAAATTTACCTATCCTAACTACCTAGACTACATTGCGACAATAAATTGTTCTTCTATTGTTGGCAAAATTATTGAGGAAAATGGGGAAATTGAGCGTAATTTTAGTGTAATCGGGATTTTTAATTTAGGATTCCTCCCCCTCTCCTTGGGAGATGACCCTCCTACGCTCCTTTGCGGACTTTCACTGTCTCCTTGCATTTTATATCATGCATGGGCAGGGTAAATTTCCGCTCGTGTCACCTGCCCCCTCTATCGGCTATTCAGTTTATCAAAATTATGCGTGTACATAAACTGATAAACAGATAAACTTGTGATTATCAATAAATGGCGAGGTATAGAACCACACTATTCAAGGCGATTAGACTGTTAGATCGTATTTAAACAAAATTTATGTCGTCAATTTTTGGGAAAATTCCTTCTTTTTTTTCTCAATGTTCGGGATTCTTTTTCTTTAGTTTTCGGGAAGTTCTTCCTTCAATTTTACCAAAAATTCCAATGATTATACATAATTAGGAAATCTCTTTCAATTTTAACTGCAATTTTCTTCCATTTTGGGGAAATTTATTTCGGTTTTTCTCGGGATATTTTTCTCCATTCCGGAAACGGTTTCTTCAATTTTCTGAACGTTTTTTAACCAAATATTCCTTCAATTTTCCCAAATTTTCCTTTAAAGGTTATTAAATATTCCTTCAAGTTTATCAAATGTTTCAATATCATGTTAATAATTGACCAATTTTACCTCCCTTTGCGCTAATATAATGTGAGGCAATGTTCATATAGCAGAATTTCACGCTTGCTAGGGTGTTGTGGCATGCACAGTCCGGGAGCAACCCCAAAAAACTGAGTACTTTGAAATACTCAAAAACTTAGGTACTTTTATGCATTACGTCATCGCATGAGCCTACACTTAACTAGCCCACACTAACGTATGAGGTTTCTCATTTTCCGCTCCGGATTGTCAAAAATATCACTGGATATCCTGAAATTTTGGTGACGGATAGTAAATTGATATTCAAAACTTTTCGCCACTGCTTTTCGAAATTCATCTTCGCCTTCTTTTTTTTTATAGAAAACCAATAAAACATGTAATCCAGCTACTCTGGCTGTCTGGAAATCGAACCTGCTAAATTGCTTGAGCTGGGGAGCAGGCTGCGAGCCGTTGAGTTATGGAGATCAGGCAGTCAGGTGTTCATGGTTTGGCATGAACATGATGAACCGGGTGCGAAAGACTCGATTAAACAGGTTGTCTAAGGACAAACCGGCCCAGGGCGGAAACGCAGCAGTCAAAAGTACTCGTGCCTAACAGTAGCGGGATAACGTCTGTGAATAACTCGCGGTCAACAGCCCTTACGACAGTGTTCGTTTTCTTCGCGTGCATTCCTCCTCCCCTGCCCCCTTGTTTCACTTAAATTTACCTATCGGACACCGTTTCCAGAAGTACCCAGGACTGCACTGAAACAAATTTTGTTCTTTTAATGTTGGCCAAATTATTGGCAAAAATGAAGAAAATTTGTGAAATTGAGCGAAAATGAAGGAAAATGGTGAAATTGAGTGAAAATGAAGAAAAATGGTGAAATTGAGCGAAATTTTGTTGTAATCGGGATTTTCAATTAGGGGATCACTATTCTCTCTCCCGCTCTCTCTCTCTCTCCCCCCCATCTCTCTCTCTCTCTCTCTCACTCACTCTCTCATTACCCTCCTACGCTCATTTGTGGGTTTTTAAACTTTCCATGCCATTTCATATCATCATGCATGGGCGGTGTAAACGTCCGTCTGTGTTACTTCGCCTCTCAATTTTGAAGCAATCTAGCTCACGTGTCTTTAATCCTCCAATAGGTCGGGTCAATAATGCACTTTTATCCACTACATAGTTTATCAAATTGTACGTGTACAAAAACACGCAATTAGCAATAAACAGATAAGTGGCGATGTGGGACCACACTATAAGGCAATTAGACCGTATTCAAACCAATATAACCATCATTTCAGATGATGTAGATATCTTTATTGACGCATGACAAGATAACACGAAAATTAATTGAATTAGACTTTGTATTGACAAACACAAGTGGCATATTTGCATATTCGATTGCCAATTTTTGTGTACATTAAATTTTGAACCTAGATATTCCAAATAATAATACGAGCTGTTGTGACTCATTCATTGACAGGTCGTCTGCATGAAAAGATTGAGTGCAAAACTGACGCAAAAAGTTTAAGGGGTGCGAAATTCATGCAAAAAGATTAATGATTGCGCAGCTCACGCAAGAAGATTAAGGATGCGAAATTCATGCAAAAGGTTAACGAGTGCGAAAATCACGCAAAAAGATTAAGGGTGCGAAACGTACAACAAAAGGTTAAAGGAAAGGTATCATCCCATAACTAAAATCAAAAGTGAGCGCCGCCCTACTAGTAACGTCACTTCCGATTTTCAATTTTTGAGAAATTTGTGATATTATCGATATTACATGTGGACAGTCTAGTCTACGCTTCCGATCGGGAGATCTCCTGATTCAGAGATCGAGACATGCGCAGTGACTATAATTCAAATTGTTGCTAATAAGTTCAGCCGTTAATTTTTTTGGCTTGTCAAATTCTGTCATTCTAAAATTGTATACTTTGGAAATAATATTCGAATTAATATTTCTGTATAATTTGAGCTTTTGCTGGTGATTAAAATGATAAAATCTGATCTTCAAAAATACTGAAATTAATTTTTAATGAAAACGTTAAAATTCCCTGGTGAAAGTCTAATTTGTGCTGGTGAAAATGGAGAAAATAATTTCATCGTTCTCTTACACCAATAAAATATGAATATTTCGCATGCATTTTCCTACCTTTGGCTTAAATCTATTTACCCGTTATGCATTTCTTAAGAGCGATTTGAATTTGGAAAGATGCATTGTGGGTTATAATGACAAACAATCTCCCGATTGGGATATCTTCCGTTCGGGAGCGTGGACCGGACTAGTGAATGAGTGATCGATAACATCACACATATCTCGCAATCGATAAGGAAGATTAAAAACCTGAAGTGACGTCACAAGCACGGTGGCGTTCACTTCTGAATACATTTATGGGACAATAAAGGGTGCGAAACTTACACAAAAAGGTTAACGGTGCGAAACTGACATAAAAAGATTAAGAGGTGCGAAACTCATGAACATCATGCTGTCATGGGCACTTTCTATGACTTCTCTAGTAAACATGGGGAGAAACGACCAGGTTCGTATGAACCAAGCTGAAATGGTTGCTGCGAAAATGAAGAGCAACGGCATTTTTTGTAACGAAAGCATCGAAATTCATATAAAAGGAGTCTTTGGAGCATCACTATATGATTAAAGGAATATTCTCATGTTTTTCCGTAACCTTTCAGAACAAAGAGAACAATTATAGAAACAATTTATTACAGAAATCATGTTGATATGTTATTTCAACCAGGAGATATTCTAACTCTAAAGTTCACAAAAAAAAAAGCAAATAAACGAATACGAAAAGGCTCAGTATTACATCACAACAACATATTCTTCCACAAAGTTTATGTATTTTATTGAAATCTGTATTTCTTTATTATTAGTAAATCTTACTAGAAAAATAAATTGATGAAAGTTAGGTATTTATATACATTGCCAAATATACCTACTTCAATAACTTTTGGAACATTGTTTCTAATCTACAGAAACAATCAATTAACATTTAAAGAAATACATAAAGATTTGCAATGGAATTGCCTCTATGACATCATCAAACACTAATTTATCATAAACTGTACAAAAACTTTAGAATGCAATTGGGAAAGCTTTAAAATTCCATATCTCCTGAACGGAATATGATATCAACCTGATTTTGTACTAAAGTGGTTCTAAAGTATGCTCTTTCAAGTAAAATTTTACAAAAACCACGAGAATATTCCTTTAAAATCAGGAGCGCTCTGATACAATGTATAGGCCTATACTTCTTTCCCCGTTTCCTTCGGAAGATTGTTGTCACATGACTACATTTAGTCTATCAACACTGTCTTGCAATATTACTTAAACCGTATTTTTTCATCACATTATCTGATTATCAAATTGTTATATTCGTAGTACAGTTTGTACAGCTATTTGAATGTTCGATGCAATTTAATTGTATTCAAGTTTGATAAGCGGATTGCGGCAACCTTATCAAATTTAGTTTAAAAATTAGGAATTGTATTGGCAAAAAGTATTTTTCTGAGACAAAAATCTTAGTTCATTTTTTCTCTCATGAAAATGGAGTAATTCCTATCGCTTGTTCTTGCAATTTTCCACACTACTGGTATTTATTGAGAAAAGATAGGCTTATATACCTTTTCAGGTAGCTTGTCGTAGTAACCATGGATACCGAACGAAGCATCCTTACAGAAGAGGAGATTCTTGCCTTTTTCCAGGGGTGCCTCCAAATGCTCTTTCACCCAGTCCAGACTGAAAACAAGCAATACAATTGTTAGCTAATTAACTTGAGGGTGGTTTATGGTTAATGTCATTTCGTCCTTTTTCATAATGAATGGTAAGGCAGCAACAATTTGAGCCTAATTGAAAACCAAAAACAAAAAAAACATCAAAATTAATTAAAAATTGACCATTTTACATGTTTATATTATTTTAAAGTATGTATAAGTTTGTATAAGTATGTATAAATTCGTGACATCACAAAAAGAAAATGTGTGAATTGCATGTAGGCCTATGTTAGTGTTTTTCAATCTGTCATTTGAATGGAAGACGTTAGAATATGACCAATAGGTTTTAAATCTCCATCATATACCCTCAATCAAAATTTGACAGAAGAAAACAGTTTAATGATTCATTGACTGAACTTTTTGCACAGTAATTAAAAATATAAAAAAATACTTCACAAGTATTACCCAATCTGAGGTTGGGGACCAACAATTAAAGCCCAACGTTTGACAATGTTTACGAGTATAGGGCAACACTTACAACCAATGGCGGAATTACGACGATGCAAGGCAGCCCCTCCCCCCCCCCTCCCCTCTTGCACACACACCACATTTATATATTTTGTATGATCTGACTAATCAATGCTTTTTTTGTATCTTGGCGTGATTTTGCCCCGCCGCTCTCCCTTTCTGGTAGAAAAATCTAACTTGTGACTCCCTCTTCCCACTTTTGGTAGCAGCAAAGCTTCATTGTGTTCTCTGATTTTTTTTGTTTAACTCACTTGAACTGGGATCCAGGTATCAAATTTCCCCCATCAAGCTTATGTTTGCCGTTCGCTGCATCAATTTGTACTCGAGCGTCTACAAACTGCTGCAGAATCTGCGCCATCTTTGGAAATCTATCCAATTTTGTTCCAAATACTTTATTAAAATAGCAGGTGGTGTATGGTTCGTGCCAAACTTGTACCCCGGGGACGTTGGCAATGCATTTTTCTAATGCTGTGGAGATCGAACGAGGATGAATCCACAGGAAAACACGGTTGATCTCACCGCCACTGCTACCATTTTCTGCTTTTCCATTCTCTGCCATGTCTAGAATTTTAGAAAATAAAATGACTATCTGAAACACAGAGCAATGTATTAAACGTACACCACAATAAAGAATGTGAATATACTTACTTCTAATTCATATTCTATTGACTAAAGCCCTTACATAAACCAGGGAGTTAACAACTCCCTGCATAAACTGATAAATGGCAGAATGATGCCCTTAGTACTGTAAGTTCAGAAGCGTCTTTGGGAAAGAATCGGTATATTATAATCAGTATAGTACAACCAGACCTAGATTTTTCTTCTTTTTTTCGCAAATTTTAAGGGGGAGAAGAGGAGGTGGGGGTGGAGGATGAATTTGGCGAAACGCTTTTGTCTTTTTAATCATTAAACAATATGAACCACAGGTGCGCACAGGTTCTCAATGCCGTCGCACAGTATTTATTATTGGTGCGGCTGGACTAACATTTGCTGGTGTTTACTGTTTAGCGCTATTTGAGGGCAAAGCGTGAGATTTCCGGCGTGGGGTCCATGGGCTTGTTTAAAGGGGTGAAATCCACGAAAGGGGTCTAGGTGGCGAAGCTTCCAAAAGCTGGTGTATTTTAACCCTTTTGAGGTTCTAAAAGAATCTAACTTCAGCTAATTTTGGCGGAGCAGTGAGACATACATTTTTAAGGAATTTTCATTGGTGGGTCAATTGATGGCAAAAATTGTAAGAGTCCAGGGGGTGAAGCCCCGGAAACTAATTCAATTTGTACCTTGATCTAAGTTCAGCCCATTTGGAGAAGTTTTTAAGGAATTTGTATCAGTTCATAGGTGGGTCAATTGTTAGCAAAAATGGCACGATAGACAGAATTTCTAAAACAGAAGCAGCGCCACCGTGGTGACAGAAGGGTAACCACCGTACTAGCCTGGGAGAGACGGGTGCTCCACATTAAGAAAATAGTAATGACACAAGCAGTGTATTAAAGATAATTCCTCCCCCCACCGTGGCTACGCCACTGATAATAATGAGGGCCCTAATTATCACCTAAGTACGATGTTGAAGGTCCACAGACAGAGTCCCAATAGGCCCGTAGCCCGGCGTCTGTGCCCCTCCCTCTTGTGAAGGTATGTTTCCCACTTGTAAGTGTTTGTGCCACCCCCACCCCCCTTCCTCCTGCGAAAAGTTCTGACTACAAGCCTGGGTCCCACCACCTCAATCTCAATGTTTTACCAAATATGCAACGCATAAACCAAACATATCGGGCAAGAATTTTTTTTTTTTTGGAATAAATCATATATCTATTTTTTGAATCCCCATCTGGAAGCCTACAAGCAGGACCGGGGTGGTGCATGGCGGTCCCCAGAAAGTACGTCCCTATAGCTGGTTTTATATCTTACACGATTCGAAGAAATAGCAGTGGCGAGTGGACACCTGCGGGTCCCTGTAGTATATAGGTATAATGGTTTAGTTTTTACAGGCCCCGCGCGGCTGCCCCCCCCCCTCCCTCCCACTTCCCTTAGTTACGCCACTGAGAAATAGTAAATTTGGCAGATAATCACTGTCAATCTCCCTGCCATCATGCTTGGCAAGCCGGTACTTTGAAGGCATATAGTCACGGTCGGACCCTCCCCCTTTGATCCCTCCACTTTTGCTATAGGTAGCCTACAAAACGTTCAGCTCCTGTAAATTTAAGACTTATTAGCTATCATATTTTACGTTATTTTTCCCTAATTTACGCCATTTTCACGTGTTTTGGTCATTTACCCCAGTAAATCTCACTTTGTCCGCTCAAATGAAAGACATTTGAGCAGAAACTGCCTCAAATGACAGTGTTTCAGAAAAATTGTTTCTCAAATGATGAGTTTCAGAAAGAAAAAAAAAACGTCTTCTCAAATAATTCATGCTCTCAAAATGACAAATTTCAGAAGAAAAAAACTGTTTCTCAATTGTCAAGTACAATGTCTTCTCCAATGATGTGACTCAGTAAATTGTGACGATATTATCCCGGTATTATTGATAATCGTGACATGGCGATTTATCTATATTATTGACACCTTTTACAGTTTAATCAACTTAAACTCTTTGAAAAATCTAAAATTCTAATCAACAGATTATCATGGTTTATTGTTTTGAAATGTGTGACAATAAGTGATCATGATACCCCCACCTTTGAATGGATAATACCAGAGTAACGGCCCCGATTTCCTGAAAACCCTCCCCTGGGTTCTCCTGTGACCGTCAATTCACCGTAAACAATACTTCTCAGACGGTTTCCTGATGCCTGAAAACCCTCCCATCCTCTGACGCAATCCGATGACCCATATGAAAAATTTCTGAGGGGGCTATACAGCCGCTGGCCAATCAGAAGTCAGCATTAAGTATATGCAAATGAGCTATACACTTCGCTAAAAGGACTCTGCGGAACAATCAAGAATATCCTGCGATAGCAATCTGATGACCCATATATATATATATATATATATATATATATATATATATATATATATATATATATATATATATATATATATATATATATATATATATATATATATATATATATATATATATATATATATATATATATATATATATATATATATATATATATATATATATATATATATATATATATATATATATATATATATATATATATATATATATATATATATATATATATATATATATATATATATATATATATATATATATATATATATATATATATATATATATATATATATATATATATATATATATATATATGGATGATTTAACTAGACCTCACCACCATCTATCTGATGGATGCCAACATTAGTAACTCAAGATCCGATGAAACCCTAATGAGGGCGGAAGGAGAGAAAAGAGCTACCAATGCTTGCCTCCTACAGTATCCTGCGTTGGTTGGGAAAGGTACTTTTACCTTACAATCACCTGACACACGCGGTCAGGAAGAGCTATACACCTCGTTAAACAGACTGCAGAACAATCGATAATTTCTTGTGACGCGTTCTGATGACTCATACGAAAAATCTCAGGGGCCACTATACAGTCGCTGACCAATCAGAAGCAAACTACGGTGAAGCTATGACGTCATAGCAAAGCCAGCTTTCAGTGAAAGTTACAAACAAGCAGCTACAAACATATATTCTTTTCCACAATGAAGCAAGTAAGCTATTCTAGCTATTTGCTCTTTTCAGGATTGAATTTTTCACCGAGAATCTGTTTTCTTCTTTAAAAGTAATTTGTGTGGTCTAGAGATCTAATGCATTGTCTTCACTCATAGTTTTTTTTTTTCTTTTCTTTTCTTATAGTGTATGTTGGCGCTCGTTTGAATATAGTAGTACCACCGTCTGACCGTATACAATACCCACCAATACAATACAATACAATACCCACCAACCGTACTGGGCAAACTTATCATTGTTCAGCGGCTGTTTAGTAACTTTTGGTTGTTCTGTCATGTGTTTACTTTACTCTTAAAAGGACGGAATAAATTTCAGGCTTTTTTATTTACACAAATGCACCCTTGTCATTGATTTTGAAAATGGCCTTTGCATTGTAAAACTTACCCTCTTTTGATTTTGTATTCTATTTTTACGATGACTGTATATATTCTCAATTAAGGAACCACAAATTATTCTTTATGCATTCATTTTGGTTTTGGGGTGTTTGTGGATACAAATAGATCAGTTCAAGCTTGTTCCCCAGTGAGTTTTATCAGTCTATTTCATTCCTTCCCGCTTTATCTATTATTTATTGCATTTGTACCAAATAGCTGTAGCATGGGGCCATTTTTTCCCCTCCAGATCTCTGTCCCCACGAAATACGGGCCTGTCCCCAATATGGTGTACCCCAACCCGCCACTGGCGTCGAACGTTTTGGTCCAAAACATACACACTTCCTGGATATAACTGTGCATTGTGAAATTGGTAGAAAGCTTCATTAAATCAGAAAACCAAAATGTTTGGTGGTTCCGATGCATTCTTTAATTGTTGGTTGATTTCCAAGTGTTATACTAACTGTTATTGCATATCATGAAATATGCTAAAAAACACATATTCATAACCCATGCCCACCATGCATATCAAAAAAATAGAGCCTGTTGACAACACTTGTATGATGCAAAACATGCATACGGCTGCACGTTATCACTGTTTTAAGAATTGCACATTAAGCCCCACCTACATGACATCACTACCAAACTAATAGGGCACATACACGGACCATCACTCACCTACAATGTACCACATATGACATGTGTGCGATGTGTTTATACGTTTTTTGTAGCATATTCACATTGAGGCACGAATATAGTATAATATAACCTGTTATAAACATAAGCATGTACACAATAATTTAAAAATGACATGCAAATATGATGCAAACAGACATATGGTGGCTATAGATTTGTCACTTTTGCAAGATTGTTTTATTTTATATTAAGCACCCGCCCCACCCACTTAGCAATATGCATGGCATCACAACCAAAAACAATAAGGCACACAAACAGACAATGGGTTATCTGTGTACAGCATTATATCCTGTATCCAATACATTCTCCTTGAGATACTGTGCTAACAAGGCCTTTCAGCAAACCATATTTAGCCCCGCCCATCATGTATATCAATGATATTCAAAATTTGTATACCATGAATATGTATACAATATAGCTAACAACATAAATATACCAAGTATGAATTAAAACAGACATGAAGTTGTTAAAATATGAGCATTTGAAGATTTTTACATTAATCCCCGCCAACTCATTAATGTGCATGACATCACCACAACAGTAGGGCACATATAAGGATCATGTGCTATCTGTGTACCAAATATAACATGAATCCAGTGTATCATTCTGTAGATATCTTGTTAACAAGCTTGCTGTTACAGACATACATACATACATACTTACATACATGCATACATACATACATACATATATATATATATATATATATATATATATATATATATATATATATATATATACATACATACATAAATACATACATACATACATACATACTGACATACATACATACATCTATACATACATACATACATACATACATACATACATACATACATACATACACACACACATACATACATACATACATACACATACATACATACATACATACATACATACATACATACATACATACATACATACATACATACATACATACATACATACATACATACATACATACTTACATACACACTTACATACACACGCCAGCATGACTGCATTGGTTCCTTATGCTATTAGCATTGGAACCAAAAGCTAAAAAACATCTTTACGTTTCTTTAGGGGCAAGCCCTTTGAACTTTTCGAAGCTACTATTCACACAAGTAAAGCGTTACGTGACTGAGCATTTTGCACTTGACAAGTTGGGTAAAATTTACGAAACATTCAACCCAGGGTAGTTAAATCTGCCATAAAAATATGACAAAAGTGATAGGGAATGATAAACAAACCAATAAAAGGAAAGAATTCAGCTGATTTGATTTATGTGTGTGGTGTGATTTTTGGGATTGACTTTTCAGTACACACATTTGTAAAGAATTAAGGTAATAATTATTTGCACTTTAACTTTTGAGATATAGGCCTAACTTAGTCAAATACTCCATTTTATTTCCACCAGGGTAATAAGGTAATAATTATTTGAACTTTAGCTTTCTACATCTAAGTCAAATTCTGCATTTTATTTCCACCAGGGTATTAGTTCGAGCTTAATTGATTAGTCCAGTACACGCTCCCGAACGGGAGATCTCCCGATCGGAAATTTTTTTGTCATTATAAACCACAATGCATCTTTCCAAATTCAAATCGCTTTAAAACAATGCATAACACTTAAATAGGTTTATCTACCTACTGTGGTGTAGCGGTTATCATACCTGTCTACAGACCACGAGGCCCCGGCTCAATTAGACACGCCAGTGCACCACAACTGGTTATCAAAGGCCGTGGACATTGACTTGGTTGTCGATGTTATGTCTGTCCGTACGTCGTACCTGTGTTCTCGTCCGGGTCGTATTATTTCGTGATAGCATTTGTACTATCATAACCGAATACGCAGGCGACGACCCCGTCACTGTAATTGTGTGTTCAACTCTCTCTCTCTTAAATAGGTTTAACGGTAGGAAATAAAAATATTCCATATTATTGGTGTAACAGAACGATAAAATTATTTGACTTTTACCAGGGAATTTGAACGTAGGCTAATCTTTAAAAGTCATTTTCAATTTTTTTTGAAATAACAGATTTTAATATTTTAATCACCAGCAAAAACTCAATTTATTCAGAAATATTAATTCCAATATCATTTCCAAATTATATAACTTTATAAGTACAGAATTTGACAAGCAAAATAAATTAACGGCTGAACTTGCTAGCAACAATTTAAATTATAATCACTGCGCATGACTCCATCTCCCAATCAGGAGATCTCTCGATCGGGAGTGTTGACCGTTGATTTAGCATTGTTCAAAGTGAAATACGCTATTTTGTAGGACTATTCATTTTATCTTTAAAGAAATTTTTTTGTATTGTTTTCTTCTCCTACCTACAGACTGACCCACCGACTGACCGAAGATGTTGGAAGAAAAATGAATAAATAAATAAAAATTGGAAACTGAGCACATTTCATGTTGGCATTAGACTGTTATACAGCCCTGTCGTATTCAGAGGATGGGAAGAAGTGGGGTGGGGAGAAGGGGGTGGCTGCATAACGTTTACCAGTGGCGTAGTCAGCTTTCGGTTCTGCAGTCAAAAAATTCTTAAGAAAATCTTGCAAAACGTCACCAAATTTCGGGCGATATTGATAGGCCTATATATACATTTTTACACTTTATTGCCCAAATACGTATAGCGTTATTGCACATACATACTACATGTCCCCCACTACTTGAAGGCGGTTATAAATACACTAGTGACTTCCTAGTCAGTGGTGGGGCCCGCTCGACGGGGCTAACCGTCCAACAGGGAGGTTGAGGAAATAAATTCAAAATGATATTTTGCTTACATACAACATTTCTATCACTTTCCGACAGATTGAAATACAATTTCCCCGACGGAGTGGAGCTATATCCCCATCTGGCCCCACAGTACCCTAGTAAAGCTACAGGTTTAATACCATCAGCGTTACCGCCTTAAAAAGTTGACGTTGATTATAACGATCAACAGTCCACACCACCAGAAATGCCTTAATGCGTCGCAATTGTTAAAAACATAGGGGGAGGGAGGCGGAGGGAGGAGAAGGGAGGGCGGAGGGAGGAGAAGGGAGGGGGCAGCCCGGAAATATAACCCATATACACAAGTGAGCATAACATGTATAACTGCCCCTGTAATCCTTATTAGATAATAAATGATGACTTGTTTGAGTTATGTTTTTCTTCTTTCCTGTGCAAAGACATGAGAGTGAATTCATACAATTTTAGGGATTTTTTTGCGTTTCCTCTCTCGAAGCTTAAAATAATTCGACAAACTCTCATGAATCGTTTGCTTGTTGTATATCGGAAGACTTAAAAGTGTTCACAAATCTAATACGAGTACAAGATAAAGGAAACAAACATTACCTGAACAAATGCAGAACAAACGAAGAGATGATTTCAGTTCCTTTTCGGGTCTGCGAGTACAAAACCGTAGAATGCAAATAACTTCGCTAATAATATTTTATTTACAATGCAAATTCCAGAATTCCTTGCCTGATTTTTGGTAGATCATTCCATCTTGATTGAAGGGGTGTACAAACTTTCAAGCACCATTCGCGTCGGACGATGCGTTTTTGTTTTTTTCTTTCTGTTTTTTTTCTTCTTTTCTTTCTGATATATAAAGAATAATGAAGGTCTACGGATTGATTTTGAAGAGCTTGGATTCCATGGCTTCTTTTTTATCAGAAATGTTCAAAAATCGGGATCTTCTTCAATTGTCGTAAAATTTCCTTTATTTTCGTGAAATTTGCCTCAATTTTTGTGCAATTTTCTTCCGCATTTTCAGGAATTCTTCAATTTTCGAAAAATTGTCTTTAATTTTCGTAAAATATGCTTTCATTTTCGCGCAATTTCCTTTATTTGGGGGGAATTTGCTTCAATTTTCGTGGAATTTCCTTCATTTTCGAGAACTTTGTTCCAATTTTTGTGGAATTTCCTTCATTTTCGAAAAATTTGTTCAAATACTCGAGTATTTTCTCTTCAATTTCAAAAAACTTTGATGAATATTGAGATTGAGAGAAATATTGCATATCTGTTAAAGAAAAATGATGTGGAGAAAATCATTTATATCTTTGCCAAACATGCCAGAACTATCGTAAACACACCTACTGTTTGGGAGGGGGTGGAGGGGGGGGGGGCACTTAATCGGGCAAAATCAAGACCAGCCCAAATTCAAACGTCTCCCATACGCCTATGGCGGGGTGGGAATTCCCTTTAGAAACCCGGCCAACAGCCCAAAGAGGTAAACAGGGACATTCCTGAAGGCCGAGAAAAAAGTGCCACACTAATTTTAAGAAATTTTCACTTCCTTTACCAGGCTTCCGAAAAACATAGCTTCACCACTGTTTAAGTGACGCTCCTACCCCTCCCTCAACTCGGACATAGATCTGCGTCCATGATTGCATGCGTGGCTTTAAACACATGTCGATATCAGTAATTATGTTTATATTTGTTAATGATAATTGTAGCTAAGAAATTTTATTGAGAGGAGGGGGGTGTCGAGGGGGAAGGGGGGGGGGGTGGTATAAAAAATCCCGACATAATCTTTGACGCCGTTGTATTCTAATTTTGTATGATTCCCCCCCTCCCATCCCACCACCCCATTCTGCAAAAAACGTCTAGGTACGCCACTAGTTTGTATGTGAGGAGTGGGAAGCGCGTAGACTTCAGACTTCCTCAACTAGAAAGAAACCACAATCACTGACTATCCAATGTAGTCCTCTTATACTAATCTGGACACGGGTGTAGGCAATCCCCGTCATGGCAAAACAAAAGACGTAATCTTAGTTCACTGTAGGTGCAGGGATGGTGTCAAGATTTCCCGACGGGGGTATAGCTTCTCCAATAGAGGACTAAATTCCCAAAAAAATATTTTACTTGCATACAAGGTTTTCCTATCAAGCTATTAAAATGTCTCTGAAGTTTTCGTAAATGGTGGCGTCATAGCGTATATCTATTGAGTGATTGACGGGAGCTGTAGTCTGGTGCTAGCTCAAATTTAACAATAATTTTACTGCAGGTTTTATACTCGCCGGAAAGAGCAAGTTAACGGTTAAATTACGAGCAGAATAGTCTTTAAATTGCATCAAAAGCACTTGCATGCGTGCAATCCCACTCTGCGAAGTATTGATATTTTAAAAATTAGCAAGGTTCTCCAGTCAAACTCCAACACCCTTTTCAAATTTTGTTGTTTGTCAGTCACATCTTTCATTTTCCAACTGCTTTTACTGTCAATTTAAAAGTTCAGGGAGTGTTTATGCCTTAGTCAAATTTCTGGAGATCTTCTTGCAGCGTAAGTTCTTTGTTTGTATGTTTGCCCTCAGTTCCTGGAATAGCAGATTACTGTAGTTTTTGTTGCATTAAAATCTTCATGCCCTTCCGTATTTGTATGAATTTCTGGAAATAGTTTCCAAATTTGAGGACATTTTCTAGTTAACTTCAGAAAATTATTTTAAAAACCAGTTCTCGTGTTAACACGGAGAAAACAATACAACGCAATACAATTCTACGTTTCTGATAGGCAGATCATATTTAAACAAATACTGACAAGCCATGACCTACAACGGAAGTGACGTCGCTGGTATGTAGCAGATTTACTGGTGCTGTGTCACAGTAATTTTCTTGTGACAGATTTCCTCTTACCTGCTTACTGCTTTTTTGTGAAAATGAGCGCCCCGTACCTCTGACATGTTCAAAAATCGTCCGGATAGAATGATCGTGCGCTTCAAAGTCACGCGACATTCAGTGCGGTGTGCATAACTAAAATCTCAATACGTCATGTTTTTCGAGTACGAGTACTAGCTGACTAGTTTTGCGAATACCGTGCACACCCAACAGCATAATACACTTAGTCCCATATATAACAATTACAGTTCAGATCATACATGAAGTTCAAGTCTTTGAAGTTATGCTTCCGAAATATTGTTTAGCTCTATGACATGCTATCGCTGACTAAACTAAAGGTGATTATAACATACATATTTATGTACACAATATTTACAAGTGGACCTGGTATATGTCAAGTGACCAAGACTGCGAGATATGACAGGTCTGGTTTTATAAGGTAGAAAGAGGGTGTTCCTAGGTGAACAATTATATAATGATGAATGGAGGGCAGATGGATAATATTGTGGTTGGTGGATATTACATCTCTTCTTTTGTTTTAAATGGATAAAGACTATATACAGGGTTATGATTCAGTCATTTGTAGGAAAGTCTTAGTTAGATTAATTTTCACACAAATTTTAAGTTCATCAGTTCATATGAAGATTGTGTTCACAAATGTAAGGTTTAAAGTTAATGCAAAGTTTGATAGACTGATAGTGATGTTGTATATCTCTCTTTTCCTCACATTTGGTGGAGATCATCAATAGTAGTCTGGGGTCGTTTTTTTGTTTTGGGGGAGGGAAGGTTTTCCGAGGTGTTGGGTCCACTATGTGGTTAGTTGGAAGTAGGTCAAAATCGTCAGTGTCTCTCTAAAGGGATGAGGTTAATACGTAACAGAGTTTGAAAAATGAGCAGTTTTTGGTAACCATAGGTCCTTTGATTGTTGTTATCTTGTATGGTTTGGGGTCAAACGGAGCACTGAGTTTGTTTACTTTTTGTTGTTTCACGAGAACATTTTGTCCAACTTGGAAAATTGGGGGTTTTGCTTTTGATCTGCGATCAGCGTGACGTTTCATAGTTTCTATCTTTTGGTTGTCTGTTTCTTTAAGTTCACGATCTTTGGGGTGACGGTGGTTAATTTGCGGCAGCTTGGTTCTAATTGGTCTGCCGAAAACAAGTTCTGCTGGAGAATGTCCTGCTGTGGTGTGAGGGGTTGCCCGATAATTTCTGAGAAATTAATACATCTCTTGCTTCCTGCTTTTGTTAGGCCACCTTTGCTACATGGATTGTTTATTGAATAGTCTTCATGAATCGTTCTGCTTTCACGTTTGCTTGTGGCCAGTAGGGCGTGGTTTTGCGATGAGTAAATCCAAGATATTGGGCGATTTGCTGATATTCGGTCCCAGAGAACGAAGAGTCGTTGTCTGATTTTACAATTTCTGGTATGCCAAATGACGTAAAAATACTGTCAAGTTAAGGAATTGTTGCCTTGCCAGATGAGGAGGAAACTGTTACTACTACAGGGTATCGGGTGTATTCATCAATAATAACTAGTAGATATTCACCCGTCGGGAATGGTCCACAGCAATCTATGCAAACTTTAATCCATGGGGCATTAGGGAGTTCTGACATGCGAAGGGGCTTCCCTTGCTGTTGGGGTTGTGTTTGCAGCACATGCCGTACATAATTTTATCATGTTTTCGGCTGGTGTGTCTATTCCAGGATGCCATACTTTGGGCGTAAGAGTTATTTGGTTTTACGATCCCTAGATGCCCTTCGTGTGCAAGCGAGAGAGCTTGGTGTTGAAGCTTTTGTGGTACGATAATGCGCGATCCTCGTAGGCCGATGTTATGATCTGCATTTATTGTTACTTCATTCTGTATTTGGAAAAACGGTCACAAGTCCTTGTCCTTTTTGTTAGTTCCGTCATGCCAGCTTTGCTCGTTAATAGTTTTAACGAGTTTGTGTAGTGTTGCGTCTTTTTCGATTACGCTCTTTATTTCGCTTAGTGACATGGCTTTGGGGGTGGCATGCGTGGTAATTTTTTTTACGTATATCTCTGAGAGGTCGCTTAGATTTGATATTGCGCTAGATGTACATGGATGTTTTGACATGTAGTCTGCGGGGTTGGTTTTCCCTTCTTTGTGAATTACTTTGTACGAATACGGTTGTAGACGCAGATTCGATCTCTCTATGCGTGCGGGGAGGGGGCGCTGAGTTCTTGGGTTGTTAAAAATAAGTTCTAATGGTTTGTGGTCCACACAAGAACAAAATCGCTTCCATAAAGAAATAGATGGAAATGTTCACATTCCCACACGATGGCAAATGTTTCTCGCTCTGTTTGTGAGTAGCGTTGTTCACTGGGCGTCAGTGATCTGCTTGCAAAAGCGATTACCTTTAGATTGCTGTGAGGCGTTTCTCGCCCGACAGGACTGGCATCAACAACTAGTTCTATCCCTTTTTGTCGATCGAAGTATGCGTTTACAGTGCATTTTGATTAGCAGTTTTTATTTGGTCCACTGCGTGCATGTTAGTGTGCTGGTTTCAGTTCCATTTTTCCATTTTTGCGTGTAAGCTCTCTTAGCGGTTGCGTGATTGTCGCAAGGTTTGGAATGAATCGTGAGCAATATGTGACCATTCCGAGGAAGCTTCGTATTTCGTGTGCGTTTGTTGGTGGTTTCATGTCATTCATAGTTTGGATTTTCTATGGGTCTACAGTTCTGCAGTTACTCCTTTTTCTGAGAATTGATATCCGTAGAAGTGTAGAGTGCGTTTGTCGAGCTCGCATTTGCTTTCCTTCAACGTGAGGTTATTCTCACAGAGGCGCTTGAATACTGCGCGGAGGCTATCATCGTGAGCTTTCTGAGTATTTCCATACACAAGAATATCATCGCTGAAGTTTATCACTCCAGGTATATCGGCTAAAGTCTGGTGGATTACGTTTTAAAAACTTCAGCTGCAGAATTGTTTCTAAAGCTAAGTCTTTTGTAGCGGTATAACCCAACGTTGTTATGCCTGGATCCTGGAGCTAGTTCCATTTGGTGTTAGGCTTTGTTCAGGTCTAGTTTTAAAATTACTTTGGCTCCGTTTAGATCATGTATGATATCGTCCACTGTTGGTGTAAGATGGCGTTCGTGAGATATGGCTTTATTTGGTTGACGCATGTCAACACATAATCGAATGTTATCGGGGTCATTGGCCTTGGACGTGACCACAATTGGGGAGACCCACGGTGTTGGTCCCCTTTTGCTTTCTCAATGATGACATTTTTCTCTAGTTCTTTGAGTTCTCTTTCCATTTTCTTTCGCAAGTGTAATGGTATGCAGCGATGGGGTTGTGCAATGGGACGTATCGATGTGTCGATATGTAATTTTGCTTGAAAATTGTTCAGCTTACCGATTCCATTAAATTAAAGAGTTTATCATTTTCGAGGATGCTGTGAGAGATGTTTTCACGGTGTGACTTGTGCGATTTCATTGCTTTGATTTCAATCATGTTAGTTCTGTGGCAGTTTCATAGCTTAGCAGCGTTCTGCTGTCTCCTTGAACGACGTAGAAAGATGCGCATGTTATTGTCGACTTCGATTCAATTTGTGCAGTAATTTTCCCAAGAACGGGGATTCGAGTTTTATTATATGCGTAGAGCTTTGTGTTGGTTTTCTTCAGTTTTGACTTTTTCTTTAGTGTTTGAAACGTTGTCTCATGCATTATGTTGACGCTCGCGCCTGAACCAATTAAAACTCGCGTATTCGTGTCCTCTATTTTAATGACTGTCGTAGGCTTTCTCTTTTGTCGACGGGATGGATGACATATGTGTATTGAATGTCAGAAACATCTGAATCGTCTTCTGAAGTCTCAGAATAAGACATATTATTCTGAGTTCGCCATTCGCGTGAAGGGCGTTTCCTAGCATGATTGCGTGGATTTGTGCGCGGTTGCGTGTATTTAATACTGCGGCACACTTGGGCAAAGTGGTTTTCCTTGCCACAAGCGTTAACTGATTTTCCTTTTGCAGGGCACTTTTCTATCCCACCCTGGTGTGGGAAGTTGTATCCGCATTGACGACACTTGCGCCCATCGTAGTTATGTGGTGCGCTTTGTCTAGATGTGTAATTATGTTTCACCATGTTAGCGTTTTCTTGCGGAGTTCCTACGTGTGTCGAACAACTGTCTATTGCAGTCGCTTCTTTTTCTGACGTTTCGATGGCTCGTCCCATGTCAAGTAAGTTTTGTAAGGTGAGGCTGGAATCTTTCAGGGCGTTTCGACGTAATCTAGCAGAGGAACAGCATTGAATTATCTGAGATTTAATTTCTCTATCTATGTTTGTGAACTCCCAGTGCTTCGCTAGTTGTCGTAATCGTGTGACGTACGTGTCCAGCGATTCTTCGGGTGATTGTTTGGCCTGGCGCAAGGTAAACAAATTATATTCAAAGTTTTTTTTTGAAAGAAAATATGTCATCAGTTTTTCTTTTGCCTTATCGTAGGTTGCTGCATCGCCAGTGTCTTTCAGCGTTCTGAAGATGTTATGCACGTCTTCTCCGACGAAGTCAAGTAAAAGTGCACGTTTACGTTTGTTGTTTTGAATGTCAAACGCTATTAGATAATTGGATAATTTTCAAAGCGGTCTATCCAGTTTTCCCACCGCTGTCCTAGGGAGCTGGGATCTCCCGTAACATCAAATGACGGAAAGCTGGGTTGTTGCACCGACATATTTGCAAAACCAGTCAAGTCTGATGCACTCAGGAAAACACAAACACAAAAGTAAAATAAGTTTTAATCCTTGTCGCCACTGTAAAATTCACTGTACAGATCATACATGAACAGATGAACAAGTCTTTAAGTTATGCTTCCGATATATTGTCTAGCTCTATGACATGGTAAACTAAAGGTGATTATAACATACATATTTATGACTGATGGACCTGGTAGGGGTTTCAGATTTATAGAACAATATATAATGATGGATGGAGGGCAGATTGATAATAGTGTGGTTGGTGGATATTACACTATATATACCACAGTGGGCGTACATTCCGGTTATGCACGCCCATTTATAGCTATCCAATAATAGTACAACGAATTTGTTAGGGCGCTGTTCATTGATGTTGGTAACACCTCTTTTAGTATCAGATGGATGGAGAAAGAACTATACTCGAAGACGGGCCACGGGATGTGTGTGCATCTTCATCTAAATGGAGTTCCTTTGCTTAAAATACAAAATGAGACGGGCCACGGGATGTGTGTGCATCTTCATCTAAATGGAGTTTCTTTGCTTAGAATACAAAATGAGACGGGCCACGGGATGTGTGTGCATCTTCATCTAAATGGAGTTTCTTTGCTTAGAATACAAATGTTCATCTTCATCTAAATGGAGTTCCTTTGCTTAGAATACAAAATGAGACGGGCCACGGGATGTGTGTGCATCTTCATCTAAATGGAGTTTCTTTGCTTAGAATACAAAATGAGACGGGCCACGGGATGTGTGTGCATCTTCATCTAAATGGAGTTTCTTTGCTTAGAATACAAAATGAGACGGGCCACGGGATGTGTGTGCATCTTCATCTTAATGGAGTTCATTTGCTTAGAATACAAAATAGGCCTACCCAGGGCATATGAGACTAAGCACGACGATGTCATCAAGCTAGCTAAATCCATCGGAACCATGCATTAGCCTCATCGCCGGTGCTTATCCCGGTTTCCATGGAGCAAGCGGATGCATGCTACACGGGACGAAAGTGTATCGCAGGTTAACTCCCAGCAGTGCTGGTACTTGTATACAGCTGAGTGGCTGAAGCAAGTAGAGTGACGTGTCTTGCTCAAGGACACAATGCAGCGCTCACAGCGTGAATCGAACCCGGTACGTTTCGCCTCGTACATCTTTGCTTTCGCATACAACCAACCACTGAGCTACTTAACCTTTGCCATTAAGAATGTCATCAAGAGATAAAGAAAACGATAGATAATAAATAATGTGCGCATATGATACACACATGTGCACATGTGATACGCTCATGCACTCAGTTTGTTTTTGATGGGTTCGACCTTGTTTAAAGACTCTTACAGTTGTTGTCAGAACCGACTGGAAGTTGAAAAACGTTGCAAAACTTTAACTTCTTTTTTCTTTGATCGTGTTTCGCAATAAGAAAGTAGTCTACGATACCTTCTTTCAATTTTTATCTTTTTGAAAGATTTCTACAGTTCTTGATGTGTTTCCTTTTTTTCGTTTTATTAAAACAGAAGAAACCCATGTAAAGTGTGAGATAAAGGAAATTTTCGGGTTGTGAAGAATATATTTTTTTTCTTCTTCTCGGAATAACAATGCTAAAAATCTACCAAGGCGAAAGGATATGAAAATTGCCGTGACGTGATGCATAGACTAGACTGATATTTCTAAAAAATCATATACTTGGTTGTAATGTGTGCACGAACAACATAGAACGTAACATTTTAGTGTATTTTGAATGTAAAAGAGAGTTTGATGATAATTTTTTACATTAGAATAATATCAAATATGACCTTCAAGGCATGACATCAAAAATACCTGTAAAAATGGACTAAAACTAAGAAATAAATTAACATCGTTGTGAATATGATATTTTTTACACAAAATCACAGCGAGCCGAGCAAACTTATTTTTAGAGAATTCTTATCGAGGAACGGTTTGCATTAAAAAAAAAAAAGCAAAAATGATCCTTACTTATTCAAAACCGCACAAACTAAGAAGATCTAAAAAGTTTTTCGATGTGTTGTGAAAGTTTTTCGGGAAAAAGTTCCTGTGGCGAAACGATATGACAATTTCCATGATGTGATTCATTACATACACGGGTAAATGTAAATACACTGTACAGCTGCATGAGTCATTGTGAATCGAATACAAGTGTGTGTAATAATGGGTGGACCATTATGATGATTATTTGTTGAAACATTCTGAGGTGCACTGTACCTGGGAGCATGGGGTCACAAACGTGAAGTGAGAATTAAGCTATTAGCCCCTGTGGTGTCTGGCATTTCCAACCAATTATTGATTGTCTTGTCACGATTTGAGACAATGTTTTTGCCAGATTTTTAAATTGTATTGCTAAAATGTTATAATTTCATGTTTACACAAAAATGGCTTATAAAATTAAATGATGTCAATTAAAAAAATGACAACTATGAATCGAACCCATCACCAGTGCTTTCAGTGCTTTGATTATTGAATCATATTGAAGTGGGAATGACATGCATTGGTATAGTACGTGGCGGACAATGGGGAGGGCAGTGGCGAATCTACAGGTGTAAGGGGCAATGGGGAGGGGAAGCGACGTTAGTCCTCACAAAGTTTCTTAGCTCCCCTCCTCAACAAAAAATGCCTCCTGTATGTATATACTGAAAATAAGATGACAATATATATATATATATATATATATATATATATATATATATATATATATATATATATATATATATATATATATATATATATATATATATATATATATATATATATATATATATATATATATATATATATATATATATATATATATATATATATATATATATATATATATATATATATATATATATATATATATATATATATATATATATATATATATATATATATATATATATATATATATATATATATATATATATATATATATATATATATATATATATATATATATATATATATATATA
This sequence comes from Chiridota heheva, assembly GCA_020152595.1. Lineage (NCBI taxonomy): Eukaryota > Metazoa > Echinodermata > Holothuroidea > Apodida > Chiridotidae > Chiridota > Chiridota heheva. Next base: position 19,444 of record JAIGNY010001330.1, on the reverse strand, counting down.
TATATATATATATATATATATATATATACATATATATATATATATATATATATATATATATATATATATATATATATATATATATATATATATATATATATATATATATATATATATATATATATATATATATATATATATATATATATATATATATATATATATATGTATATATATATATATATATATATATATATATATATATATATATATATATATATATATATATACATATATATATATATATATATACATATTTATATATATATATATATATATATATATATATATATATATACATTTATATATATGTATATATATATATATATATATATATATATATATATATATATATATATATATATATATATGTATACATATATATATATATATATATACATATATATATATATATATATATATATATATATATATATATATATATATATATATATATATATATATATAAATATATATATATACATATATATATATATTTATATATATATATATATATATATATATATATATATATATATATATATATATATATATATATATATATATATATATATATATATATATATATATATATATATATATATATATATATATATATATATATATATATATATATATATATATATATATATATATATATATATATATATATATATATATATATATATATATATATATATATAGACTATAATCGAAAAGCATAGCGTATGCGCCATAAACCATTAGGAATGGATGCCATGTGGGACACAGGAAAAGCTCGTGTGGCACATAGAGTGGAATATCATATGGAACATCTGAGGGGATGCTAATTGGTGCATCTTTAGGTTGAGATGCCATGAGGGACATAGGGATGGATACCCTGTGGAATATAAGAGGGTAGGACATGCAGACGGATGCCATGAGGGACAAAGGGGGATTCCATGTGGGCATATGGAGAGTGATATGTGGCACATGGGTAGGGACACCCTGTGGGACATCAAGATAAATGCTATGTGGGGCATAGGATGATTGTCATGTGGCATAGGGGAAGGATACCATGTGGTACATAGGGTGGGTGGTATGTGGGACATCTGAGTTGGATGCCACTTGGTACATCTTTAGGATGAGAAGCCATGTGGAACATTCGAGTTGGATGCTATGTGGAACATAGGAGGGTGGGACATAGTGAGGTATGTTATGTGGGACAGAGGGGAGTTCCATGTCGGCATATGGAGGAATGACATGTGGCACATGGGTAGGGATGCCATGTGGGACATAGATACGATATGGATGTCATGTGGGACATAGGGATGGATGCCATGTGGGACACAGGGAAGGATGTGTGGTACATAGCGTGTGATGGCATATGGGAAATCTGAGTGGATGCCATTTGGTACATCTATAGGATGAGAAGCCATGTGGGCGAGTTGGATGTCATGTGGAACATAGGAGGGTGGACCATAGTGAGGGATGTTATGTGGGACAGAGGGGAGATCCATGTGGGCATATGGAGGAATGACATGTGACACATGGGTGGGGATGCCATGTGGGACATAGATATGGATGTCATGTGGGACATAGGGATGGATGCCATGTGGGACACAGGGAAGGATGTGTGGTACATAGGGTGTGATGGCATATGGGAAATCTGAGTGGATGCCATTTGGTACATCTATAGGATGAGATGCCATGTGGGCGAGTTGGATGTCATATGGAACATAGGAGGGTGGACCATAGTGAGAGATGTTATGTGGGACAGAGGGAGAGGGTTCCATGTTGGCCTATGGAGGATTGACATGTGACACATGGCTAAGGATGCCATGTGGGACATAGAGGTGGATGTTATGCGGGACATAGGGATGGATGCCATGTGGGACACAGGGATGGATGCCGTGATGGCATATGTCTGGGATGCCATTTGGTACATCTAGGATGTGTGATTGGATGTCATATGGGACACCTGGTGGGATGTTATGTGGGACAGAGGAGGGTTCATTTGGTACATATTTGAGGATGAGATGTCATGTTGGACATAAAGATGGATGTTATGCATGGGATGGATTATAGGACACAGGGATGGATGCCGTGGACATGGTGAGGCATATGGGACACCTGAGTGGGATGATGTCATGTTGGACAACATGTGGATCATGGGAATGGTGAGGATGTCATGTGAAACAAAGGAATTCCATGGGAGGAAATGACATGTGGCACATGGGTAGGGATGCCATGTGGGACATAGAGATGGATGTCATGTGGGACAGGGATGGGATGATATGTGGGATATAGGGTGAGATGTCAGATTGGACATATGGTGGGGTGGATAGTGGAATGTCTTTATAATTGGACTTGTGATATGAGTATCAATTTAAATCAGTATGCGAGCCATGACGGTATTTATCGTTCTAGTTTAAACAAATAGTGTTACATATATGTGGCATCCCACCCTATGTCCCACATGGCTTCCCTCGTTATGTCACACATAGCGTCCCTTCCTATGCCCCACATGTCTTTCCTCCCTATGTCCTGAATTTCTCCCCTTCATATGTCTAACAAGGCATCCGGTCCTCCTAGATGTTTCTCCTAGATGCTCCTACATGACATCCCCGCTGTGACCCACATGGTCCGGCAAATCCTTATATCCTACATAGCTTTCATCCCTATATCTCAAATGTCATCCCCACCCTATGTTCATATCTTATGTCCCACATGGAATCTGACCTAATGTATGTCCCGCATGGCATCCCAACCTAATTGTCCCACATGGCATCCCACCCACTTCTTTCACATGGCATCCCACATCATGTCCCCAATCAAAGGAACATCCATTTTGAAAGCGCAAATTACATACATGTGAGGCACCGATTCTACTCAAACATTAACGAAAACATAACGTATCATGTGTCAGTGATGCTTAAATTGATCTCTTGACCTGCATTGCGCAATACAAATTATCGTTACCGTGAATTGGCTTATCAGCTTATTGTGTCGTGTTATTGTCTGTTAAAGTACAGCAGGCTGACTATATTATTCATATATCTCGGGAATCGCCTGATATGACAAGTTATTCAACCGTTAAATGGTTTAAGTTGAAATATGCAGTGCGCTTGTGAAATATGGTATAAAAAAAACCTCTGTAAATCTGTTGAAAGTGAAGGCTATAATCAGTTTGAACAAGATTTGCAATGATGATAGAATTTCTAGGTAGCCGGCACAAGCCCGAATAAAATGATTTCATAAGCCAACATGAGTTCTTTTTTTTTAAATGACAGAAACTATGTCCAACAATAATAGGCGTAGGCGTAGTAGGCGTATGTACGGGTTAGTGTCAGTATACTATTAACGAAATAACGATTTTAGCCCTATGGATCATGATTCCCGGTAGATTCATATAGACCTTTTCAAATCTGAATCGGCAATTTTCGGAAAACCAATTTGAATAATGTAAGAGGAATTTTTGACGTCTGCACAATTCACGTGGTGTATAGGACCAATCGTATGCGCCTACGGAAAGTGCTTCCAAATGCTAATCGTACGCACGCTATACATGAAAGTAATACGCGCGCGCATTGTTGCTTCAAGCTGGAACTTTTCCTCCAGCAACTGCAACTGAGGGAAAGTTCCCCCAGCAGTTGCTTGGTCGACGAAATGAAGTAATCACGTTCGGCTAAAATTGAAAATATATATTAGAGGTGGCAGGTAGTTAAGACCAAACTCGTAGATGGAAGTACCTCTGTTCACGATCAGTGGTATGCGATTCAAACACAAGCGGTTACACAACCAATGAGCTACATTTATCACACCACAAATTTGCAGAAAAGGGTGAAATGATAAGGCCTGAAATGTCACAATTAAGGAATCAAGTAGATGGTGCCGAGGTCTCTACTGCTCATTCAAAACCGGCTATGACGTCACAGGGGGCTGAGAGGCCCGAGGCGCAGCCGAGCCCCCTGTGACGTCATAGCCGGTTTTGAATGAGCAGTAGAGACCAAGGCACCTTCTACTTGATTCCGATTCATAAATTCTGACATAAAATTAAAAACAAAAGAGAAAAATGCAAACAAATTTGAATCATGTTGATAACAAGTTTATTCTCCTAACACATTAACTTAACAACAAGATGATAACACGAATATACGTGTTCGTACGGTCGCGAGCAGCAAAAAAAAAAGATTAGGCTACTATTTTGTTTTGGCGTTGAAATATCCAATTTTCATCATAAACCAATAACTACAGGGATAATGTATAAAACAAAAGTGTAAAATTGATAGGATGTAATAAACATTTTGTATTAATCAAAGACATAGAATATATCTGGTTGTAATATCTCAGCAAAGATACAAATAATTAAATAAAAAATGACCTTGTAACAGCACTTGACCCAAATCGCAAGTATGTTTATTTGTTATTGGGCCGGCATAAGTGTTCCGTTTGAATAATGATTTCACATGGAGTGTTTAACGAACAAATTTTACTTTTCAAGTTGGATTGTCAAAACAAAAACCCATTAAATAACAAGAATTGGAGGATTCATAAACATAGAAATATTGCTACTTTGTGAAATACATGTTTACATCACCGGAAAAATGGCAGTTTGAGAACATAGCATCTGTCGTTGGGATCACACTTTCCGTGTTTCATGTTTTGAACAATAACAGTATTAACACTAGGCCCAACGATATGGTTTGTGTCAGTGCTCTGTGTAGGGCTTGTGATTGTGGTACTGCTAGGGTTACGGGGACTACAGGAAACTGTTGGAACTGGCGATTTCCCACTTCTATTGGGGATCACATTTTCTTTGTTACATGCAGGTCCCAGTACAGTTGCACTTAGTACAGAGAACATGCTTCTTTTTTGGTCAATGCTAGAGTCTCTGCAATATGATTTGATGCTTCCTTCGCACCGATGGCCACTCAATGTTGCAATGGTACGAAAATCAAAGTTTTCATCACTTAAAGCAGTGATTGCAGTGGCACGAAGACAATGATTTGTATAGATATGGCTGCACTTTGCGATTGTAGAGATGGTTTTCATCATAATGGACAGTTTGTTTTTCCCTAGTGGGACATTGTCAAACCAGATGTCATCCTTTACTGTACTCCGAGCACGCTGGACAAAGCGATCGCATTTGGAATTTAATTTTCCAAGGTAAAGTTTCAGAACCTTAATTGGACATGGTTTGTCATCATCAGCACTGAAGCCATACATTCTCTTTTCACACTCAAAATCCTTGATGAAGGATCCTTGGTCGTTTTTCGTGTTTTCTTTATAGTTGAGTGTCACATACTCTTTGCCAAGATCATCAACCTTGAACACAAATGATGTTTTCGTCAAATTGTGTTGCCCTTTTTGGCCACGTCGACAAAAGAAGAATGTTATGTAAAACCACACCAATCTTACGAGGCCTTGTGGATTATCTGTCGAGAGGACATTTGCTAGGAAAATTGTGTCCATATCACCTGATTTTATTACAGACTTTCCTTGCGACCGATCCAAACCCTCCTTCTTCATTATCCGCAGCATTCCTAAAAACACATTATTGGCTCCTTGGAACTCCCTGTCCTGAATGATATTTATTTGCCTGTTGTATGGCTCGCCAGTGATGTGCCTGTGAATTGCCGCCCGAAGCCCTACATATGTTTGTTTCGCATACATAGAGCCATCCAGTTTCCGAACTTCAGCATAAAATCTCCACAGGAGGGCAGCAAGAGTGTTGGCATCCATATTTTCGAAGTCTTCGGATGTGTCTGCGGACTTACACCAACCTGTAGAACAATAGAAGGAAAAACATTGTTAATTTGAGAAGGTAAAACAATCATCAAAACTTTATTCAGCACCAAATAACAGATGACTTGATATCATTAAGAATGAATACTCACCTGTGAATGATATTGAATTATATTCAAACTCAACAATTGGTCAATTCACTACTTTTGGTTGCATACTATTCAATTATACTTTGCCTTCTCGTTCAAAAATGGTTTCATGAATATCAAACAAATTATAGGCTCATATTATCGTTCAAAAATGGTTTTATGAATATCAAACATATTATATTAAGGCCTACAATCTTCAAATATACATTTTGCTTTAATTTTATTTTCCTCCGTAGGCCCTATAAGTTTGGGTTTTTGAAACTTTTACATGGAAACTTGACCGATACTGGTAATGATTCTTTAATATATTGAAATTACAGAGAACATTTGTTTTAAATTTCATGATATCAATTTCAATGAAAAATGTAGGTGTAATTGCATTAAATTGACTGTCTGAGAATTGTTTACAAAAACAGTAAATCACCCAAAATTTAGCAAAATATCATGCGTTTTTTTTTTGCGCCGCTGCAAAATGCTTGTGTGGCTGTATAGAATTTAAGATCACATCACCTTTTTTAATTTTAGGTGATATCCAGTTTTTCTAAACAATTCACAGATAGCGAATAGGCCTATAGGAATAATAGGATATAAGATACTCACTTTTTAATAACTTTATTCCCCATACTGTGTTGTATTTGGTTGACTGTGCTGTTCTTTCACCAGCTATTTGAATAATTTCTTTATCCGTTATGTGGTTAAATCTCTGCTGGATAGGCCTAGGATTAGGCCTAATAGGAATAGGGTCAGAAACAATATCTTCAGCTCCTTCATCCACTATCATCTGGTTCTTGCAGTTGCACATTATGGGCTTCCTCATTGTCATTTAGAAGATTATCAATGTATTATAATCCTCCATTATAGTAAAAAAAAATCACTTTAAATTCAATTTCTGAGAGATCAATTTATTAGCAGACTACATATATTAGCAGACAACATTTGTAAAGCAACAGAACAAAACCTAAATCATATACTTCAAATGGTTGAATTCAAGCAGGCTTATTGTGTAAAATTGCCTAATAGCAGTTTGAGGTGTATGATCTGAATGCAAGATTGAAAAGCAACAAGTGGAGATTCATTGTTGATCAACAATTTTAATTCTCCCAACTTGTTTATAGAAATTCATGTGGAGAGCTCAAGCCATGTCTCGGTACTTCATTCGAACATGGGTAAATAACCAATCAGATGCAAGGATTTCCTTAAAGTATTTATGAATGATTAATTAAATCAGTTTAATTGGTAATCGATTTAATTGGTGTAATCGATTTAATGATGTGTTTTTACTCGTGTGATTTTAGATTTCGCTGCCATTTAGAAACCATTTAGGATATATTTGCCTGTACACGTCCACTGACCTTCAAGACGAATAACAACTACTAATCACACGATTAGATGCTTGTTTTTTCCAGATATATGTTCTAGAAATTATATGTATTCAAGTAACCATATATTGATACAATGTGTCCAGGTACGGTTACCATGCAGCCATGTACAGGATATAAAAGAAAATTATACTTCTTGCTCATTTTTCTTTAATATGATTTAATTATCATATTAATAATTTTTAATTTGTTTGGGCATCGTTGAACCGTTCTGGATTTAAACCATCTTTTCATCAAATGCAAATATGTGAATTACAATTCGGATAATTTTGTAATCATGTCTCAACTTAGTACAAGTGTTTGTCTATATACAGTTGTGTAGAGCTATATTTTTTTATCTGTAGGGAGGGAGGGGGTGTCAAGATAACTTGAAGTTATCGACATGCAGCAATGCTTACTTCCAAAAGTGATTAAAAAGACCCAAACCAAAATCAATTTTGAAAGAACTGGAAAAGGAGAACTGAAAATGGAGTCATGAAAATGGAGCCATGAAAATAGTAGGTAAAATAATGTATTTGCATTTAATACACTCTTAATATCTGGAAAATAGATTGATTACTAACCTAAGATGCCCCTTACCCGAAGCCCCCTTCTGCTACACAACTATTTCTAAAAACACCAGTACCCCTGTATATGCATAGTTTCATATAATAGTAAGCACAACTTTTTCAACAAGTTTCGACCGGATTTAATAGGTTTCGATCGTTTGCAATTAGTTTCGATTGTTTGCAATTAGTTTCGATTGTTTGCAACAGGTTTCGGCCGTTTTCAATAGATTTCGACCGTTTATGATATGTTTCGATCGTTTGCAACAGGTTTCGGCCGTTTTCAATAGATTTCGACCGTTTATGATATGTTTCGATCGTTTGCAACAATTTTCAATAGTTTGTAATAGGTTTTGTCCGTTTTCAACAGGTTTTGACCGTTTTCAACAAATTTTGACTGTTTTCAATAGGTTTCGATCGTTTACAATTCGTTTTGATCGATTTCAATAGGTTTCGACCGTTTTCAATAGGTCTCGACTGTTTACAATTAGTTTCGATCGTTTTAAATACGTTTCGACCGTTCTCAACAGGTTTCATTCTTATATTTAAAAAAAAGAATATTTGATTCTTATTTTCAGCACTGAAAATAAAGAACACATGGAGATATTTTTCCACCTTTTTTTTTTCTTCTAAAAAGGAACGTAGTTACTTTGTACATTGACTCCTTCATCACACAATTTCTTTGTGAACCATGTTTGGGACCTGTTGAGGGCAACTGGTTTCAACGAGTGCATTTGATAATACCTGCTGAAACCTCCTGATCTCAGTTACACAATTTGTTTTAATTGTTTAACAATTTGAACTGATGCTGTGTAATTGACCTGTTGAAACCAATTAATGGAGTAGTTGGCCGAAAAATGAGTGCGTATTTTTCTTTAGTCTCAAGAATATTGGACGCTCTTTTCGGGCACGTGCTGGTACTGAAAATTTTTTGATACGAATGCTCAAATTTATCATTTTTTCTGATGAAATTTTTTTAACAATACGAATAAGAAAAATAAAACCTATGTTATTTAAAAGAAAAATCCTTTGACTGTTTATCTTGACTCTCTATAAACTGAACAGGACACTGTTAATACCTATTGAGAATATTTGATACCAGTTAAAACCATTTAATATTTCCTCTGAAACGTTGTATTGTTCTGCGGGTCATAAAGAAAAAAGGGCCTCCATGCCCATACCGACAGAAACACCCCATTCTTGCCGTCTCTGACATGACAGATACTATGAATCCCCCTATTGTGGATTGTTTATAAACATCCATTATATATTCCTTTCATGTTTCCCTCGAATGAAGTGGCGTCAATTTCTGTGTAAAAATAAAGAAGATGAACCATAAACCGTTATCAAATATGTTCGCATTCAAAAGTGCTTTATCCTGTTGTCGTACATCACCTTTTACCCATCCGTGAAATCACTCGCGCACTTCACCTCACTAGAATGCATATCTTTCCATTTTGGCGGACCACTCGTGTTCTTCATAAACTCAAAAGGGTAAGAAGCTGTGTTGTAAACCCCCTCGTTGAAACCCCAGACGAGCTGATCTTGGTTCGCGTAATAGCTCTTCAGAATATCTATCTTTGGATCCCACTTCAGATACTTGGGATCGTACTTTAATCCAAAACTTTCAAAGTATTTCGGAAGTATCTTTTTGGGATAGGTCACTAGATCGTCAGCATCAATTATGGCCGGTTCGACGCCAGTGGATTTTCGAACATGTTGGTAGAGGTCGTATAAGGTGTCGTCAGAGAGCTCTTCCCATCCTTTGTAACAATGATCAAAGTACATGTCGAAATCGTCAGAGTCGTCACGAAACTTTTTTTTCATTACCCTTCACGATAACACAGCAATCTTCCTAGGGTCCCGAATCAAGATTGATGTTGAAATTTCACCTTTAAAAAAATCACAATTATTGATTTTTATCAACAAAAATGTCATTGTTCTACAACAAATGTATCTAATCAATATCTTAGCGATAATATAAAGCAAACGTATAGGTTAGAATCTTTCTTTAGTCACTTAGTTCTGTTATTCGAAATAATGATATTTTGATTAAAAACGCGCTCGCATTTCATAAAGATTGAACGTCATAGCATTGCAAGAAGCATACAAATCTTACAAAACTTTCCTATTTTGATAAATATTTGGGTTGGTTTGCCCGGAGTAGTAAAATGTATCATGCACGTTGTAGTGTTTTGTTTTAATTTATATCCTAATTCAAGTTAATAAACACCTTTTTGGGTAGCTTTTCGTTGTAGCTATCGATTCCAAAAGAAGCATCATTACAGAAGAGGAAATTCTTGCCTTCATTCAGAGGTTCCTCCAACCGCTTTTCACCCAGTCCAAGCTAAGTACAAAATAAAGATAATTTAAAAGGTAAATTGAAAAGGCAGGCAACTATTAAAAAAGATTAAAGTTCGAAATGGTTCTGGTTCAAACGTCTCAGGGTTTTAAAAATATCTGACAGGTTTCGGGAATATTTACGCACTAGATGTAAACCAAAAGAGACATGGCGCAGAAAACTAAAATACATCAAGTTTACCTGTGAAGTACTTGAGAGACAAGGCCGGGAGAAACAACAGTATTGATCGCTGATAGCGGCATCAACTGCCAGAATTACTACTTACCTAGGCATTGTTACATTTGTCAGTGTATATCAACCACTCCTTTTCATCTCACATAAATATTCATGAATTAATTAGCATATTCTATGAATATTCATAGATATGCTAATTAGGTGGAATGCTGGCTCCTGATTGGTCGACAACTGTATAGGCTCCTCGAAGGCTCCTCCCCTGTATAGGCTTCTCCCACAAGACCGAAGGTCGTCAAATCTTTTGAAAGGAAACACAATGGTAAACACACAACAAAGAATGTCTTAATTCAATTTTCTCTTTCTTATATTTGTGGTGGCTCTTATAAGAGCCTTGGGTTCTTTGTCGATCGTTTGATCAAATTACTGTTCTCCTCTCGTAGTCTACCGATGCCCGTCGGTTCCTTTGCTCTTGTACCTCCTCAGTATTTCTTGATTCTTTTTCAAGTGGGTTTGATACGTTCTTCTTTTTCAAGGTGGCTTAGACATCAATCTTTTCCTCTTCTGGGCTTTAACTGACGAGAAACTGACTGGTCGAGAAACTGACGATATACTGGAGCTTTCGTAAAGTATGATCTCGTACGAGCGTTGGAGTTCAGTCACTTTCCCCCAGTTGCTCTCTCTAGTTGCAAAGTTCCAATAGTAGTCTGGTCTTCAATTCTTGTACCTCAGCTGTGTTCTGACGGCAGATGTTTTTCGTACTCTGCTGTCGAATTTATGTGCCAAACCGAACCGGTAGTAAGCTCTGATAGGATCTCACTCCTGTGTCAACATCGTCCTTGTAAACCCGTTAGGGAAAGTAACCGTGGAGATCGTCGATACTGGTAGGTATTGAGGCATGATGTGTGTTATCCGATGTCCGAAGGCAAAGTTAAGTCGAAGTGTAAGACGTTGCCTTTTTATGCTCTCCTTCAACCATATCAGAAGCTCAAAAGAAGTATGATGTTATTGTGTTGGTGGCGCTCTTTTGTTATTGTACTCTGACTCTAAACTGTATTGAATGTCTTAATGCAATTTTCTCTTTCTTATTTTTGTGATGGCTCTTATAAAAGCCTTTGGGTTCTGTATTGATCGACCGCTCGATCTACTGTCCTCCTGTAGTCCATTGATGTCTACCTGTCTCTTTGATGCCAAGATACCCGCGCATACATTATAAACTTCTGCCTGAAGGTGACTTTTAAAGCACAAGGTGAATTTACAATCTATTTGGCTTAAACTAGAGGCTCAAGGTGACTTTGAAAAACATCTTTCTGTAAGTCAAGTTGAGGGCAAATAAAGTACGATTTTTAAACTGAAGATGACTTTCAAAATCTAAGTATAAGGTGACTTTCACAATGTATTTAATTACAATATATTTATGTTGGTCACTTTGAGGGCAAATAAAATACTATTTTCAAACTGTAGGTGACTTTCACAATCTATTTACACAATCTATTAAACTAGGGACGGATTGTTCGAACTACTAAAACCTTTTAAAATATAGATAGGAAATTATTATTATTTTCTGAAAAAAATATACGGAAATTATATGTTTTTATCATTGTTTTAGATAATATAAGGGACGACACGTGTTTAATCGTAACATTTGAGAGATGCAGACGTTGGATGAAACATTACATCATCCTTTCAATTGTATCATCGCAGGACCTACAGGGTGCGGGAAGACCCAGCAATTAATCGATCCACCTGCTGAACGCGGATATTGGTTTTACGCCGAATACCTACCCGATTACGAGCAAGCTTTACCTCATGTCGAATTCATCGAAGGATTACCCAGTAAAGAAGAACTGAAACGATTGGATGCAGATCATAGGAAGTTGCTTGTCATCAACGATTTGATGAGCAGGCTGAGCCCCGTCGTGATTGCGTTGTTCACGAAAGGCAGTCATTACCGTAACCTATCTGTAATGCTTTTTTTTTTTTTTTTTTTTTTTTTTAAGGCGGACGTACCCTTAGTCTCAACACTCATTACCTTTTATTTTTCACAAACCATCGAGATGCTTCTTCTATCTATCATTTGACTCGCCAGATGTTTTCTGGTCGTTTGCTGTTCGTCCAAGAAGCCTACATCGATGCCACGCGAGAGCCATACGGCTACCTTTTCATTAATTTTACCCCAAAATTCCCGATCGATTTGTTTGCAAACCGGGCTCTTCGGCTGTCGTTACCCCGATAAAAACTAACGTTGTTGACTTTTCTTTTCAGTCGACTTGATGGCACCCTTCTGCAAAGTAATGAAATGGTTTGTTGCAATCTTTTGGATCTTTAAACCGTTTTTGCATTTGCGGATGTGCGAAGGAAATAAAATACATCTGTCCAAGTGGGGTGCGCTCATTCGTCATGGAGAAATGGAGACACCAAGAACCTTATCTCAGAGTAATCGCCGAAGGAACTTCGAAACAACGTCGCCACGTGTTGGAACACGTTAATAGTCAACTGCTGCATTGTCTTTGCGAATGTGTATTGAACGTCTCTGAAGGAATGGTGAAACTGACTTCCTCATAGAAGAAAGCCCTTGCTAAACATCGACGCAACTTGCTGATTTTGGCTTGTTCTAACGTCCCCACCATATACAAGCGTCACGTACTTCGACAACGCGGCTTAGGCAGTTTTTTTCAAAACATTATCGTACCTATACTAAAACAACTGCTGACTTTACTACCTGCCGTGATTCCACTCCTGGTGTAACAGCCATGAAAAAATGCTAATTGTAACTTCTGACGCTCTGATACGGCAAGCGCAGGTGTTTGAAGCTCCGGAGAAAATAGTGACACTTTCACTGGACAAAAAATGAGAGATTTTGGATCGACGCGATACGTCCGGTTGGACGTAAAGCGCTTATCAAACAAAGGATTATCACGGCTCAACTTTTCACAAGAGTTGGTCGGCAATAGAGAGATGTGACTTGTGAAGAAGAAGAAGAAGAAGAAGAAGAAGAAGAAGAAGAAGAAGAAGAAGAAGAAGAAGAAGAAGAAGAAGAAGAAGAAGAAGAAGAAGAAGAAGAAGAAGAAAGAAGAAGAAGAAGAAGAAGAAGAAGAAGAAAGAAGAAGAAGAAGAAGAAGAAGAAGAAGAAGAAGAAGAAGAAGAAGAAGAAGAAGAAGAAGAAGAAGAAGAAGAAGAAGAAGAAGAAGAAGAAGAAGAAGAAGAAGAAGAAGAAGAAGAAGAAGAAGAAGAAGAAGAAGAAGAAGAAGAAGAAGAAGAAGAAGAACAAGAAGAAGAACAAGAACAAGAACAAGAACAAGAACAAGAACAAGAACAAGAACAAGAAGAGCAAGAACAAGAAGAACAAGCAGAAGTAGTAGTAGTCACCTCGTAAAACATGTCGTTCGATAAGACCAAGACGATCATCGCCTTTTCTCCGGGTTATCTTTCATCTCTGCGCACACCATCATCATTCGGTTCATCCCCGCATTTCCCTTTCGATAATCCGGGAAGCATAATATTACCAGTCTCGCCCAATTTTATTATTCTTGGATTTTCACCTCTCCTTAACAACAGCAGTACTTCACCGCCAAAAAAAGAAACGATACAACACGGACGCAGACCGACAAAGCGAAAAACCAATCGTGCCATGACGGGCTAAAAGAAACCATTACACAGAAAAGGGAGATATGTTTTAGGAACATTGGACCGATACGCCCAAGAACATCCACCCACACGACCACGATCTAGCACACATAGGTTCAGTCCGATTATCCGTGCCTGAAAGTCGGCCTCGGAAAATAAATCGAATCGTTTACACTACGTGTAACTGCAGTCCAAAAAGAACGACAGTCCGATCTTGGCCTCATTAGCAGCTCGGCTATCGCACCGTCAACATGGCTCTTTCACAATCACTCCATGCCTTGCTCCAAATCAAAAATGAAGCAAGTCACTCCCAGAAGAAAAATCCCATTGAGACCCATTGAATGAGTACCCATTGAGACCCATTGAATGGGTCTTAAAGGGGAATTGGGAAAATAATGGGGAATTTGATCCCATTGACTCAACAGGTGTCCAATTAATATTTAATGAGACCCACTGGGAATTTTTTCCTGGGACTGTAAGGCGTGTATCAGTATTTCCTAGTCTTTTAACAAATCATAGGGTAAATTAACAACAATTTATGAAAGTTATATTCCTGATTTTGCATTTCATAAAGAATAACACAAATTTAATTGAACTCTTGTCCAATTGTCAATTCCGCTCAACCCTAGTGCAGTCTTGTAATAACATAAGCTGACGCATCTCCGAGCAGCAAATGTTCTTCGTAGATTCTTGGTTTGTGCAGTCATCAACATAGAATGTGGACATTCAATAGTTGAATGGGCCTTCAATGAGACAAAATGCTAGTCCAATGGCATTATTGGCACAGTGGCCGTTCATTTAGCTTATGGTTGTTTTAATCATTCATGTGTGTATAGCACTTTTTCAATTACTTATATCTACAATTTTAATGCAGTGGTCATAATGCGGTGGTCCGACTTCGTTTAAAGAAAATTTTGGGTTCGTGAAAGACAAAAGATAAACTGAAGAAGTTATCAAGACTTTTAAAGCTACGCAAGCAGTCAGTGGTTATTTGGTAAAGTATATCAGGCCTCTCAGGAAACCTTTAAAACCTTTCACTCAAACTTGGAGAGTCTAAATTGATAATGCATATGACATAGTTTGACTGATCCCATTATTAAATTTAAATGAAAGGTGTTAGATAATTGATTTCCTTATCATAACTAAAGATCACACAATATTGATCTTTCAAATGATTTTCTATGAAACTACAACTTTCAAAAAGGGACTACAGAATGGACACTTTAATTATGCGCTGTGCTACTGTAGACTCAAATGATGGCAAATATGTTGATGATGTTATCATGAGAAACTGGTGAATATTGGGTTCACCCAACTTAAATATGCAAATTCGTGATTGCGATAGAACAACCACATGTTGCCCAGTGCATACTGTATGTGTGCTTTACTTTCCCATCTCTGCATCATTGATAATTCCTCTCACCACAATTTTGGCCTTGTCTTTGTTTCTCAATCTGTACTCAACTCTGTACGTAAAATGCCCTTTGCTGTGTATCCCCGTTTGCCATTCAAACTATTCTATTTAGGTATTGTCATACACAACTAAATTTCTCTGCCCACTGTTGTTAATTGCCTTTCCTCCAGCTCTATAAACTAAACATAGCAGCAGAAGAAAAAGGAAATTTGACTACCTTTTACCGTAGGGTACCCTTTGACTTCATATAAGTAGAGTATATAAGTAGTAAGGGGTTCACTCTACAGCCGCTAACCAATCAGAATCCGGCTTTGCTATGACGTCATAGTTTTGCCGTACCTCGCTCCTGATTGGTCAGCGGCTGTATAGTGATCCCTGAGATTTTCGTATGAGTCATTGTTCTGCGGAGTCCTTTTAATGAAGTGTGTAGCTTTTCCTGACTGGGTGTGTCATTTGATGGTAGGGTAAAAGTACCTGCCATTACCAACGCAGGATACCGTAGGAGGCAATCTCTTTTCACTCCTTCCGCCCTCATTAGGGTTTCATCAGATCTTGAGTTACTAATGTGGTCTAGTTGAGTCACCCGTTTGTTGTAGACGAGCCTGTCCGTTTCATGTAAGGGGATTTGTAGGGATGACGGGCTTAATACCCGCACGGGAGGGTTGTGAGATCGGACTGAATGACGCTTATTGTATAGATCAGTCGATATTCCTTGGTGATGACTCTGGTGAGAACTTTACCGGGACCGTCTTTTTGGATGCGGTGAGCGTGGTGGACAGGAACCATGACTTCTTCATCATCGTCCCAATTCCTGCCGGTTCCTGGATCCACATGATTGACCATTTTGATCATCACTTCAAAGTTAACCATTTGAATGGCAATGTGATCCAGAGTGATGCCCTTCACTTTGCATTCTCCGACAATGACGGCGTCAGTTTTTGGTTGAGTGTACTTTGTAAGTGTAGTTCTTTGGACCTCCCGATACGAACTGGGTGATGAAACTCCCAACACCGTAAGGTTTCTCGAGCTCATCGGTCATGTCTCCTAGAAAGTTTCCGACGGGTGGTTTCCAATCTTCAGGTCGATGGACGTAGACGATGGAATCCGTGTCGAAGTAGAGGACACGTTTCCCTAGTTTCTCCAGGCAACTGTTTGAGGCGAGCGTGGGCCGTGGTATAGGCTGCATTGAATATGTTGGTATTAGGTAACACTTCAATGTACTCATCGGTGTCAACTTATTGGATCCGCGCGGTGAACTTGTCGTTGAACTGCACATATTTCAATACTCTGGATTTGTCCATCAGCACTTTGTAGGACTTTTCCAGAGTGTTGACAAACTCTGTCTTGGTGAGTGTGTTGCGTTGACCAAACTTTTCCCAGAAGGAGTTCAACATCAGCTTGGCCAAGGCACGCTTTCTCATGTTTTTTTCGATGTTTTGTGGGTCGAGTCGGATACCTTGACGAGCTTCGTAGTTGCTGATGTACTGGCAATGCTGCTCTTCGGTGTCGCAACCTGGAGGCCATCCGCTAGCTTCTTGTTTCATTTTCAGGAACGTGTTGATATAAGCCGTGAACAAACCTGCTTCTCCGGTTGAGGGGTCGTAACGTACCGTTTGGTTAAAATGCTACACTTCTTCGACATGTATAACGCGATACCTCATCTCTACCGCTTTCTGCAAGTCACAGCTCACCCAAGTCCCGTGCAGAGCGCGTTGATCTTCTTGGTGTTTGCATGGTTCTTTGGCTAGTTTTACAACGCAGGTGGCACATAGTGAGAACAAGAGTTTTCCTTGACATCGGTACGGGAGTACGGGATGGTACAGACCACGAGGAGGTATAACGGTGCATTTGATGAGTCCTACATAGTCACTCACATCAGCCGTGTTCGGGGTCTTGATGATAGTACAATGGCCGAGAGGATACTTGCAGTATTTGTTGACTAACGGGTAGAGTGAGCAGACATTGATGTATTTTTGTAATTTTTTTTTATCGTCTTGGACAACGTGATGCAGTTTAATGGCATTGGTGCGTCCTCTGAAGGAAGCGTCCCTTGGTTGGAGAGGTGATGTCAGTTTCAGGTCATCTATGAAATTTTTTATCAACGGAATCCTTGCCGGCTCATCTCGGAACTAGCATTCACAGATCTCCACTAATTGCCAGCCTTGATAACAACCTTCGTCAATCAACCACTCTCGTCGTCGATTGAGCTTGATGCGAGCATCCCCGACGGTTGTTTCGACACCTGGCAGTTTCTGATCTCTTCTTAGGTAGCAGGTTTGATAACCATGCCACAAACAACCGTAGAGCTCGAAAGCGGTCTTTGACGCTTCATCCCAGCCGTCTACTTTGTACGACCCTGTGTGCTTTTCTCCTCCACGAGACCGAGCATGCTCAATGCGTCGACCGTCTCGGTGCTCCAACCATTTCAACCATTGGAGAGCTTTGACGGATTGAGTGTCAATATCGTAACCACAATGAGGAATAAAAGCGATCGTATTAGGACGTAGGAATGTTTGTCGAAACATCCCGCATACAGGCCATAGAGATAGTGATGCATTTTTCGAAGGGATCTTCTCCGTTGGTCTCCAAAAACTCTTTTCTGATCTCAAAAATCTTCGACGAATCAGTTCTACGTCGCTGCAACAATACTCGTACATTTCAAGAGCCATGTCAAAAATCTTGGTCTTCTCCTTCTCATACCAGACGAAAAAATCTTTGCGTTGAGCAGGTTTTGTGTGATCGGTATTATAGGTATCGACTGCAAGCCATGGGCCGACCTAATTTTTATTAGTTCTGGTGGTAAAAAGGTACGGAAAATATCCCTTTTTTATGTCTGTCAATCAGAACGTTTTGTGAAAGGATGACAGCAGTGATATATACACCGCGGGCCAGTGAATTATACACAGCGGGCCAGTGAATTATACACCGCGGGCCAGTGAATTATACACCACGGGCCATAGCAGTGAATTAACACCGCGGGCCAGTGAATTGTACAACACCGGCCAGTGAATTATACACCACGGGCCAGTAAATACACCGCGGGCCTTCTCGGCTTCCGTACGGAGCCGATCAATGCACTTGCATGCATGTTTACATAGAAAAGCTAGTCATTAAACATAACATTTCATCGCGAATCTGTCAACCATCCCTCCTTTCCCATTTCCTAATGATTTTATAAATAGCGTGCCGTGCGGTTTCTAAGCGAGTCAATTGTATCCAAAAAAAATTACAGGCTTTTTACAAAATGAAGAAAAATAGGTTAGAATTCAATTCTTTGTGAAATATACTCCTTTCAAATTCACTAATAATCTAGAATGATGCGAACGACAAGGCTTCTTTAAAAATGATCAAGAAAAGCTACTCAAATATCACATTACGTGCTTTTAGTACCCGTCATACAATGCTAAAACATTGCTCATTGCTTAACGATAATTAACAGACTAAGGGACCGTATTGCGTCTAACAGCAAAGAGCATTGCGCAGGTCAAATCTTTTCCACTGTTTTACAAAGAAACGGACTGGCAAATGATATTTGAGGGATTGGCTTTTATTTAGATATAATTGTAATCTGTATGAATATTTAACAATCAACCTTTCCCGCTCATTATCAAGAATTCCAAAGGCTGTTTCATAAGTGTGTTGTATTACGAGTATTGGGCATACACAAAGATCTTGTGGGTAATGTTGCATCATGGGAGACTGATTTACATTAAAGTTCGCCCATTTGGGAGAAGATTTTGTTCTCCCAAAAAGGAGAAGAATCCGGACTGTCAAAAGACATATTACTGAATTAAAAGGTTTTTTTTCCTTTTTTTTTCTTCAGCCTTTGATGAAAATGGACCACATCAAAGGAGATAAAGTTCCATTTCAGCAACAACTAAAGGATGGGCTGAAAAAGTACTCTGTTGCTCTTATCTTCAGGGTAATAGGAGAAGACAATTCCAAACCTTTCTTTGCTGAGGCCACTTCTGCTTTATTTGCATACAAACAAGAGGATAAAAAACGGTCTGTAACAATTGTGTCTGCATGAAGCTTCCTTTTAATGCAAAAGTACAAAAACTCAAGCTCAT
>JAIGNY010001267.1:0-34485 GCA_020152595.1 Chiridota heheva | reverse complement strand
TGGGCAGTTTTGTATAGGGAATTATGTCAATTTATGTCACATGCGGTGTGGGGTGGGGGCATGGCATAAATTATAACTGCCAAGTGGAAGCATTCAAGATAACAACTTGAATGCCAGATAGACAGCTCAGGCACCGAATTTCCACCATTGATGTTGCCTCTTTGACTGAGAAATAACCGCATGTTTCAAAATTAATTTCCATTAATTTTGATTACATGAATAATTTTTGAATCATTTTCCTAGGATATTTGCATATTTCTTTAAGTTTGTCGCACATTCTGAATTATAAATTAGAATGAATGTACCATCATGAAAGAACGCATTACATAATAATCTAAAAGTCATTTACATATAAAAACACCCTAATTCACAAGGGGTTTGCTATGCAAAGTGCACACCCTTTGACGGTTTGCAGCATATGCCTATGCAAAAAGCACGCATAACATGGTTTGCGGCAAATAATAGAGAAAGAGTAACCAATAGATCAATCTTTACAAGATATATAGTGCAAACCGTTGGTTTCTCGAGAACTATCATGAATTAAATACGGTCTTTTAGGGAGATGTAGATAGCATATATTGATCAAATTCAAGTTCCTTATGAGACTTGAAAATATTATTTTTTAAGTTAAAAAATAACAGAAAACAACAGGATTTATTGCAAATTGATTGCCGCAACTTTGCAGTAGTGCAAAAGACCACGTTGCAGTACCACTACAATAATCGGATAATTGTGCTGATTATTTCCGGAATTGAAAGAATCCACATTTATTATGTTATTGGTCCCATATTTCATCACTTCCCCAGGGAGTAGCCAAAAGTGGTACACTTATGTCAACATTTGTGGGCATCTCTAATATGGTGCTCACTGTCGTTAACATGTCTTCAATTTTTAACATTCAAAATTGACGACAACGGCCATGCATACAACTTATTTCCATCATTATTTATTTTATCTATGCATAATATTATCAATTTTTAAACGAATGGCTCGCCAAAGGAGTACGTACAAGTGTATCGCATTAGATGTCTCCTCCCTACTGTATTTCATATGATACACACCTCATTCTTAATGATGTCATGAACTTGCCCTCTATAACTATGAATTCTCATTACTTAATTATTACGTCGTTGGCTGTCATATACTTTGTACAGGAGCTCAGACAATCGTGGCCAAAAGTAGTTGGAACAATCCCCACTCCCCTCGATCAATGTTGGAAGTTGCATTTTACCATGTTTTTTGCAAAGCGCACAACATTGAAAGGGAAAGATGGGGGGAAATGTTGTTTACAATTTTTGAGTGGTTTTGTCCCAACACTTTTGGCCACAATTGCAGAAAAGAAAAGGCCAATAGTTTATAACCTTTCACCGTTTGTCTCAACAATGAAAATTTCAGCAGTATTGCTTTATTTGTATTGATATCTTACCTCTGACAATCAGATGCTGCAATGAGTGGAGACCTTCATCTCTACCATTGACTGTGAAGGTCTGATACACTGCTGCGTTACTGCTCTGGACAGGGTTGAATGAAAGTGTGGTTAAACCATTGTTGTAAGGATTTCCATTATTCCTCCTCCATCTTACATTCTGCTGACTGACACTTCCAAATGTTCTCACTGACAGGGTTGTTGCATCACCTGCACTGACAGATGTTGTGAAAAATCCTTCTGGATGAAAATAAGCTGAGAAAGAGAAAAATATCACCTTTACAAGACACAGAACCGGATGATTGTAGTTTGTATTTCATTTTTTGTACCCAAAACCATCCCATATCAATGTGTTTATCACAGGATAGAGACAAATTAAATTAAGGCAAATAGCAGAGCAGTGGGGGCTTCAACACAGACAAAGGAGAAATGAAACAACTGGAAAGTTAACAGATTTATGGACAGGTACAGTAGCACCAACTTCCAATTAGCTAATGAGCTTAATTGGGAGCTAATGATTAGCTATAAATCATTAAAATAGCATTGGTTCAAAATTGACCATTTAAAGACGTTATGCATTTTTGTCTTATTTTATGATATCATTACACCCAAATCTCGCTAGCAATTTTTAGTCTTTTCACCCGCAAAATCCGCCATTTCTGCAGGTATGACTTTTAGACCCTGCTAGAAGCAATTAAGAAACCCACTACAGATCACTAAGTGATTTTACGCATCAGTTATTTCACTCCTTATTATCTGTATGCACACAATGAATTTTCTTGTGAAGAGCCAAGTTATTGTGATACAGTAGGATGACTGCAGGATCAGCCCATGTGTGTAACTTGTGGCAGAGGATTCATTCAGATTCAATTCCCTGGTGAAAGAATGTTTTCATCAGTGAATTATTAACACTCTGGTGATTTTAAGGGAAATAAACTGAAAATTTAGAGCCTGAGTTATTCATCATTTCACCAGTGGCGGCGCCCTATAGGGAGGGGGGGCATCGAGGGCATTTTCTCCCAACGAGATCGCCTTGCCCCCACTTTCCTCCTTCAGAAAATTTTGTAAAGTGACATATTTTGTCCGATTTATAAGATTTTGCCCTCCCCCGCGAGACAAAAAATCTCCTCATTCCCCACCCCTC
This sequence comes from Chiridota heheva, assembly GCA_020152595.1. Lineage (NCBI taxonomy): Eukaryota > Metazoa > Echinodermata > Holothuroidea > Apodida > Chiridotidae > Chiridota > Chiridota heheva. Next base: position 31,915 of record JAIGNY010001267.1, on the reverse strand, counting down.
CTGACCAAAATCCTGGTCCCGCCACTGGACATCACAAAGATAAAACCTCAGTTTCCTTATTGTTTTTCAATCCTTTACCAACGTAGTTAAAAATGACCAAAGATTTTGAATCTACAGTACTATCAGTACTATACCATCATACCCCCACCCCCAATTAAAATTAATTGGCAGGCGACCACTCTGGTAATTTCAGTGACTGAAATTTAGGACAGATACAGATTTGTATTAAAGATTTAGAGCTCTCGATCCGCTCTTTCATACTTCACGATTTGTGCAAACATCAAAAACTCATAAACTTCAATTGCCTCTGGTCTAATCTAAATACTACTCTGTCCATACTGTACATCTTTCAATGAGATTGGGTATTATACAGTTTTTATAACTTTCAAAGAAACCCAGCTTTTGACTTTTGAGAGGTCAACGTTTGTAACAATAATGATGAGCAGCTGCAGGCTGTGCATCAACCTCAGCTTCTGAGCAGCAGTTTGCAATGGCGTATAAGCAGCACATGCACAACAGACTATTTGAAAATTAACCATGCATAGAGTAAACAATAACAGAAGTCAGAGAGTTTAATGTTTATTCAACACCATTTTTCAAATCTAAATCAAATTTCCTACACAAACAAACTACATGTATGAAAGCATGCCAGTTAAACAACTCTATGCAAAACAGTTCATAACACTTGATAATGTAAAATCAATAATACAATACTTCAGATGTTTTCAGATTTCTTCATGCCTAATTATTTACTTCATATTTGGTGATCATATAAGACAATCCCAATTTCCAGTCATATATTATCCACATGACATTTTACACATTTTTCCTTGTTTCTCGTTCATCAAATACTGTAGCTAGACATTGTGATTCATGAATAATTTCATCTCACTCTTTGATTTAATGGATTGTTTATCCTTTCCTGAGTTGGTGTATATGCTCCATAAACATTAATGACATAGATAGTAGTGATGGAAGAACTTTACTCAGGTAAATGGGTACTCAGCAGGGTAAGCCTACTTACTTCGTTTTTTGCCATCTAACTCAATACCATCCACTCTTCTGCAAACCAACCATCCATCCATGATGCCATCCATTCCTCCTATTTATCATCAATCCCTTCACAGTGCCATTCATTCCTCCCCAATACCATCCATCCATCCCTGATGCTCTCCATTCCTCCCCAATACCATCCATCCATCCCTGATGCTCATCCATTCCTCCCCAATCCATGCTCTCCATCCATCCATCCATCCATCCCTGATGCCATCCATTCCTCCCCAATACCATCCATCCATCCCTGATGCCATCCATTCCTCCCCTGATGATCCATCCATCCATCCCTGATGCCATCCATTCCTCCCCAATACCATCCATCCATCCCTGATGCCATCCATTCCTGATGCCATCCATTCCAATGCTCCAATATCCATCCATCCATCCATCCATCCCTGATGCCATTCCATTCCATCCATCCCTGATGCCAATACCATCCATCCATCCCTGATGCCATCCATTCCTCCCAATACCATCCATCCATCCATCCCATTCCTCCCCAATACCATCCATGATGCCATCCATTCCTCCCCATCCATCCATCCCTGCCATCCATTCAATGCCATCCATCCCTGATTCCATTCCCCCAATACCATCCATCCATCCCTGATGCCATCCATTCCTCCCCAATACCATCCATCCATCCCTGATGCTATCCATTCCTCCCCCAATACCATCCATCCATCCCTGATGCCATCCATTCCTCCCCAATACCACCCATCCATCCCTGATGCCATCCATTCCTCCCCAATACCATCCATCCATCCCTGATGCCATCCATTCCTCCCCAATCCATCCATCCATCCATCCCATCCTGATGCTATCCATTCCACTCCAATACCATCCATCCATCCCTGATGCCATTCCCATCCATCCCTGATGCCATCCATCCATTCCTGATGCCATCCATTCCATCCCTCCCATACCATCCATCCATCCCTGATGCCATCCATTCCCCCAATACCATCCATCCATCCCTGATGCTATCCATTCCTCCCCACCATCCATCCATCCATCCATCCATCCATTCCCTCCAATGCCATCCATGATGCCCATCCATTCCTCCCAATACCATCCATCCATCCCTGATGCCATCCATTCCTCCCATCCAATGCCATCCATCCATCCATCCCTGATGCCATCCATTCCTCCCCAATACCATCCATCCATCCCTGATGCTATCCATTCCATTCCATCCATCCATCCTGATGCCATCCATTCCATCCCATCCCTGATCCATCCCCATCCATGCCATCCATTCCTCCCCAATACCATCCATCCATCCCTGATGCCATCCATTCCTCCCCAATACCATCCATCCATCCCTGATGCCCATTCCTCCCCAATACCATCCATCCATCCTGATGCCTTCCATCCAATCCATCCATCCATCCTCCATTCCCCCCAATACCATCCATCCATCCCTGATGCCATTCCTCCCCAATACCATCCATCCATCCTGATGCCATCCATTCCTCCCAATACCATCCATCCATCCATGCCATCCATTCCTCCCCAATACCATCCATCCATCCCTGATGCCATCCATTCCTCCCCAATACCATCCATCCATCCCTGATGCCATCCATTCCTCCCCAATACCATCCATCCATCCTGATGCCATCCATTCCTCCCCAATACCATCCATCCATCCCTGATGCCATCCATTCCTCCCCAATACCATCCATCCATCCCTGATGCCATCCATTCCTCCCAATACCATCCATCCATCCCTGATGCCCATTCCTCCCCATCCATCCATCCCCTGATGCCATTCCTCCCATCCATCCATCCATCCCATTCCTCCAATGCCATCCATTCCTCCCATTCCTCCCCAATACCATCCATCCATCCCTGATGCCATCCATTCCTCCCAATACCATCCATCCATCCCTGATGCCATCCATTCCTCCCCAATACCATCCATCCATCCCTGATGCCATTCCATCCCATCCCTCCATCCATTCCTCCCCAATACCATCCATCCATCCCTGATGCCATCCATTCCTCCCCAATACCATCCATCCATCCCTGATGCCTCCATTCCTCCCCATCCATCCATACCATCCATCCATCCCTGATGCCATCCATTCCTCCCCAATACCATCCATCCATCCCTGATGCCATCCATTCCCTCAATCCCATCCATCCATCCATCCATTCCATCCAATGCCATCCATTCCTCCCCAATACCATCCATCCATCCCTGATGCCATCCATTCCTCCCCAATACCATCCATCCATCCCTGATGCCATCCATTCCTCCCCAATACCATCCATCCATCCCTGATGCCATCCATTCCTCCCCAATACCATCCATCCATCCCTGATGCCATCCATTCCTCCCCAATCCATCCATCCATCCCTGATGCCATTCCATCCATCCATCCCTGATGCCATCCCCTGATCCATCCATCCCTCCATCCATGCCATTCCATCCATCCATCCATCCCTGATGCCATCCATTCCCCCCAATACCATCCATCCATCCCTGATGCCATCCATTCCAATCCCCAATACCATCCATCCATCCCCTGATGCCATCCATTCCTCCCCAATACCATCCATCCATCCCTGATGCCATCCATTCCTCCCCAATACCATCCATCCATCCCTGATGCCATCCATTCCTCCCCAATACCATCCATCCATCCCTGATGCCATCCATTCCTCCCCCATCCATCCATCCCCCTGATGCTCATTCCTCCCAATATCCATCCATCCCTGATGCATCCCCATGCCATCCCCAATACCATCCATCCATCCCTGATGCCATCCATTCCTCCCCAATACCATCCATCCATCCCTGATGCCCATTCCATTCCATCCATCCCTGATGCCATCCATTCCTCTCCCCATCCATCCCCATCCATGCCATCCATTCCTCCCCAATACCATCCATCCATCCCTGATGCTATCCATTCCTCCCAATCCATCCATCCATCCCCCAATACCATCCATCCATGATGCATCCATTCCTCCCATCCATCATTCCATACCATCCATCCATCCCTGATGCCATCCATTCCTCCCCAATACCATCCATCCATCCCTGATGCCATCCATTCTTCCTATTTATAATCAATCCCTCCATGATGCCATCCATTCCTCCCCAATACCATCCATCCATCCCTGATGCCATCCATTCCTCCCCAATACCATCCATCCATCCCTGATGCCATCCATTCCTCCCCAATACCATCCATCCATCCCTGATGCCATCCATTCCTCCCCAATCCATCCATCCATCCCTGATGCCATCCATTCCTCCCCAATACCATCCATCCATCCCTGATGCCATCCATTCCTCCCCAATACCATCCATCCATCCCTGATGCCATCCATTCCTCCCCAATATCCATCCATCCATCCCTGATGCCATCCATTCCTCCCCAATACCATCCATCCATCCATCCATGATGCCATCCATTCCTCCCCAATATCCATCCATCCAATCCATCCATCCATCCCTGATGCCATCCATTCCTCCCCAATACCATCCATCCATCCCCATGATGCCATCCATTCCTCCCCAATACCATCCATCCATCCCTGATGCTCTCCATTACCCTATCTATCATCCATCCATCCATCCATCCCCAATACCATCCATCCATCCATGCCCATTCCCCCAATACCATCCATCCATCCCTGATGCCATCCATTCCTCCCCAATACCATCCATCCATCCATCCATCCCTGATGCCATCCATTCCTCCCCAATATCCATCCATCCATCCCTCCCCAATACAATGATGCCATCCATTCCTCCCCAATACCATCCATCCATCCCTGATGCCATCCATTCCTCCCCAATACCATCCATCCATCCCTGATGCCATCCATTCCTCCCCAATACCATCCATACCCATCCATCCCTGATGCCCATTCCAATACCATCCATCCATCCATCCCTGATGCCATCCATTCCTCCCCAATACCATCCATCCATCCCTGATGCCATCCATTCCTCCCCAATACCATCCATCCATCCCTGATGCTATCCATTCCTCCCCAATACCATCCATCCATCCCTGATGCCATCCATTCCTCCCCAATACCATCCATCCATCCCTGATGCCATCCATTCCTCCCCAATACCATCCATCCATTCCTGATGCCCCATCCATCCTCCCATTCCTCCCCAATACCATCCATCCATCCCTGATGCCATTCCACCCAATTCCATCCCCCTGATGCCATCCAATCCATCCATCCATCCCTGATGCCATCCATTCCACTCCACAATCCATCCATCCATCCTGATGCCATCCATTCCTCCCAATACCATCCATCCATCCCATCCATCCCTGATGCCATCCATTCCTCCCCAATACCATCCATCCATTCCTGATGCCATCCATCCATCCTAATACCATCCATCCATTCCTGATGCCATCCATTCCTCCCATCCATCCATCCCTGATGCCATCCATTCCTCCCCAATACCATCCATCCATCCCTGATGCCTCCATTCCCTCATTCCATCCATTCCTGATGCTATCCATCCATACCATCCTGATGCCATCCATTCCTCCCCATGCCATCCATCCATCCTTCCCCCCATCCATCCATCCCTGATGCCATCCATCCATCCCTGATGCCATCCATTCCTCCCCAATATCCATCCATCCATCCATTCCTGATGCTATCCATTCCTCCCCAATACCATCCATCCATCCCTGATGCTATCCATTCCTCTCCAATGCCATCCATCCATTCCTGATGCCATCCATTCCTCTCCAATACCATCCATCCATCCCTGATGCTCTCCATTCCACTCCAATGCCATCCATCCATTCCTGATGCCATCCATTCCTCCCCAATGCCATCCATCCATTCCATCCATTCCTCCCCAATACCATCCATCCATCCCTGATGCCATCCATTCCTCCCCAATACCATCCATCCATCCCTGATGCCATCCATTCCTCCCCAATACCATCCATCCATCCCTGATGCCATCCATTCCTCCCCAATACCATCCATCCATCCCTGATGCCATCCATTCCTCCCCAATACCATCCATCCATTCCTGATGCCATCCATTCCTCTCCAATACCATCCATCCATCCCTGATGCCATCCACTCCTCCCCAATACCATCCTTTCATCCCTGATGCTATCCATTCCTCTCCAATATTTCACAATTTTGCCCAACTAAGGTCGGTTCCAAGCCGACAGGAGGCAGTGTCCCCCCAGCCTCGTACAGCCATGGTTATGTATTATGACTCAGCACATTTCAATGAGTTACAGAAGAAAATCTCACATCATGGTTATCTGCACCACAATCACGAGGTTTTCATTTAATTGCAAGTTGAAATGGTGGAAAGTCAAGTTTGATAGTCATTTTGACCGGTCACTACTGTAAAATCTCCCTGAGTTCTTTCGTAAAAGTTCCACTTACACTTGATAAACCATTTAAAGTTCCACTTACACTTGATAAACCATTCAAAGTTCCACTTACACTTGATAAACCATTCAAAGTTGATCCATAGGTGGAATGTTGCAAATGTTACCTGCTACTAGTTCTGTTCTCAGACTGAAAATGGCTACGGACCAAATTGTCTTACTGTTGTGGTCATGGTCAGGATAAGGATTAGGTTAGTGACAGTGTTAGGATTTAAGATTTGGACCACTTAAATTATCTTATTGGATTTCTTGTACCTAAGAACATATGTTTGACACTTTGTTTGTTGTGAACTTGTCTGCTTGCAAAGTTTTGATAAAACTGGATGGATAATGGCAGCAATTTGGATGCAATTTTCAATGGTTTTGGATACTGGAGAGTATCAATTTTTAGTTTTCTACCTTTAAAGCAAAATTGCAGAGATTTCTTGAATGTGAAAAACGTCTGAACTACACTACAGTGCATATTCATATCTAGAAAATCAAGTAACAAAATAAGGAAGGATTTTTCTCTCTCCAAACATCAACTACTGTCAGTAGATCAAAATAATTCATAATGAACAAAGGACTTCATGCTGAGCAGTGAAATTTGTTGTGAGGATGCCCCCCCCCTTCCCCCTCCCCACACACCCACCCCAACATGTCCTGGAAGTCTAAATCTAAAAAAGATTAAAGATGACATCATCATTACCTGGAGTGTACATATTGATTTAGGGAGAAACATATATTATTACAGAGAGGATCAACTGCAATGTAACAACTATCACCATCAGTAAATACTGAGGTAAAAGGATCAAAATTAGGATTACATGAATGCATGCACCCTTTGCATTGAAATCACAATATGGTAAATAAAGATTTTATCACCAATTTAGGATATAACCCCTGCAAACTATGATTGACACAACTTACCAACAGTTGCTTCTCTGAGAATAATTGTGACAAGCGTTGTATCCCTTCGACCACTTTTGCTGGCCTTACAGGTAAAAACTCCAAAAGCATTCTCATTAGTCGCATCGAGGTAAATCTGTTTAACATTGTTTAAAGTTGATGATCTCTTATTCCACCAGCTGGGGTTGAGGATTTAAGTTATTTGATCGTGTATTACCTAGACGCCTAAACTCAAGTACATCTCTGCTCAGACCTGGTTCACTTATGTAACATTCATAATGAGGACCAGCAGCAGCTCCTCCAAAAGGCTTCAAAGTGCGGATGGTAAGCTTTACAGGTTCTGAAAAAAAGATACACGTCATGTTACCTCAAACACCATACAGGGTATATACCAAACCCCTTGATGAATTGGATCTAACAACATACAACTGGAATGAGAGCTATTGCTAAATTTCACTAGAATAACATCAATGACACCCCTTCACGCAATAACGAGTAATGATTCACAACATTGACAGTGCTGACATACACAGTAATAATCCAGACTAAGAAGAATTACATGTAAGATAATGTCAGTGGTCAAATATGATCTCGTATGGTAGATGATGAACAAAAAAACAGAACTACCTGTAAAGATTGTATTGTGACATCCATAGGTTGATGAAGGAGATTTTAGTGGAGGAATAAAACAGAATTGGGAATGGGGGAAACTTTTATGCAAACAATTCAAGCATGTTTATATCCTTGATTACAAAACAACCCAACGATTAACAAATCTTGAGGGCAAGTGCACACCCTATGGCAAGTCACCCATGGGGACATCTTGTTCTATCCATAAGATATTGAATCTTAAAGTTGGACAAGATTTGTATGAAAATGTTTATTGCACAAAAGGGATGCCACACCCTCACTTTCTTATCAACTATTAATGCACTTTACTGATTTCTTAGTTCTCCCTTATTGACAATATCTTTTCAAAATTTTGTCAAATGGTACAGTTAAAGTTCAAAAGTTAACCCCATCCGAGCCATTAGGCTGATAGAGCCGGTGCTTATCCCCGGTTTTCATAGCGTAAGCTGATAAGAGCACATACAGTAACTCCCGTGGACAGGACACGTCCAACGGAGGTCCCCCCACCCCCTTCCCCCTTCCCGCAAGCAGTGCTGGTACTTATTTACAGCTGAGTGGACTGGAGCAATTAGAGTAAAGTGCCTTGCCCAAGGAGACAATGCAGCCCTTAATTAATTGTGACAGGAATTGCATCCGGTGCCTTTCACATATACGAGCAAGAAACTGAGCCACTGCACCTTTCATGGTGTAGTGGGTCACAGTAAATAGTTTTAAACTAGAACGGTAAATACCGTCATGATTCGCATGCCCATGCAAATTGACACCATATCATATGATCCGGCCAATTATGAAAATGGTATCTCACACTTAAGTCCCACATGGCATCCTATGTCCCACATGGCATCCCACCCCATGTCCCACATGGCATCCCACCCCATGTCCCACATGGCATCCCACCCCATGTCCCACATGGCATCCCACCCCATGTACCACATGGCATCCCATTCCATGTCCCACATGGCATCCCACCCCATGTCCCACATGGCATCCTACTCCATGTCCCACATGGCATCCTACCCCATGTCCCACACGACATCCCATCCCATGTCCCACATGGCATTCCACCATATCTCCCACATGGCATCCCACCCCATGTCCCACATGACATCCCATGTCCCACATGGCATTCCATCATATGTCCCACAGGGCATCCCATCCTATGACCCACATGGCATCCCACCCCATGTCCCACATGGCATCCCACCCCATGTCCCATATGCATCCTACCCCATGTCCCACACGACATCCCATCCCATGTCCCACATGGCATTCCACCATATGTCCCACATGGCATTCCACCATATCTCCCACATGGCATCCCACCCCATGTCCCACATGGCATCCCACCCCATGTCCCACATGGCATCCCACCATGTCCCACATGGCATCCCACCCCATGTCCCACATGGCATCCCACCCATGTCCCACATGGCATCCTACCCCATGTCCCACACGACATCCCATCCCATGTCCCACATGGCATTCCACCATATCTCCCACATGGCATCCCACCCCATGTCCCACATGACATCCCATGTCCCACATGGCATTCCATCATATGTCCCACAGGGCATCCCATCCTATGACCCACATGGCATCCCACCCCATGTCCCACATGGCATCCCACCCCATGTCCCACATGGCATCCTACCCCATGTCCCACACGACATCCCATCCCATGTCCCATATGGCATTCCACCATATCTCCCACATGGCATCCCACCCCATGTCCCACATGGCATCCCACCCCATGTCCCACATGGCATCCCACCCCATGTCCCACATGGCATCCCACTCCATGTCCCACATGGCATCCCACCCCATGTCCCACATGGCATCCCACTCAATGTCCGACATGGCATCCTACCCCATGTCCCACACGACATCCCATCCCATGTCCCACATGGCATTCCACCATATCTCACACATGGCATCCCACCCCATGTCCCACATGACATCCCATGTCCCACATGGCATTCCATCATATGTCCCACAGGGCATCCCATCCTATGACCCACATGGCATCCCACCCCATGTCCCACATGGCATCCCACTCAATGTCCGACATGGCATCCTACCCCATGTCCCACACGACATCCCATCCCATGTCCCACATGGCATTCCACCATATCTCCCACATGGCATCCCACCCCATGTCCCACATGGCATTCCACCAAATCTCCCACATGGCATCCCACCCCATGTCCCACATGACATCCCATGTCCCACATGGCATTCCATCATATGTCCCACAGGGCATCCCATCCTATGACCCACATGGCATCCCACCCCATGTCCCACATGGCATCCCACCCCATGTCCCACATGGCATCCTACCCCATGTCCCACACGACATCCCATCCCATGTCCCACATGGCATTCCACCATATCTCCCCCCATGTCATGGCATCCCACCCCATGTCCCACATGGCATTCCACCATATCTCCCACATGGCATCCCACCCCATGTCCCACATGTCCCATGTCCCACATGGCATCCCATCCCCATGTCCCATGGCATCCCATGTCCCACATGGCATCCCACCCCATGTCCCACATGGCATCCCACCCCATGTCCCACATGGGTCCCATGGCATTCCACCATATCTCCCACATGGCATCCCACCCCATGTCCCACATGTGTCTGGCATCCCATGGCACCATATTCCCACATGGCATTCCACCACACAGTGTCCACATGGCATATTCCACCATATGTCCCACATGGCATTCCACCATATGTCCCACATGGCATTCCATGCTATGACCCACATGGATCCCATCCTACATGTGTGTCCCACATTAATCCAACCATGTGTGTCCCATGTAATCCACCATATGTACCACATGACATCCCTCCCTATGTCCCACATGACATCCCCCCCCCTGTGTCCTGCATCAGTGGCTTCCCACCTGATGTCCTACATGGCATCCCACCATATGTTCAACATGGTATCCCTCCCAATGTCCCAATGACATCCTACTTTATGTACCACATGGCATCACATCCCATGTTCCCATGGCCTCCCACCCTATGTCCCACATAGCCTCCTACCCTATGTCACACATGGCATCCTACCTTATGTCACACATGGCATCCTACCTTATGTCACACATGGCATCACAACCTATGTCACACTCTGTGTTACTCGTGGCATCCCACCATGTCCCACATGGCATTCTACCGTTCCACATGGCATCCCACCCCATGTCCCACATGGCATCCCACCCCATGTCCCACATGACATCCCATAGGCTCCATAAGAAGTCTCATCCTAGCTATCACAGTCACTGATTGAGCATACTATGTATGAAAGTGTCAGTTCATATAATAACTTATATGCAAATGACTTGTTGAAATGGGGTGGGACGCCATGTCCCACATGACATTCCATCCCATGGCAATCCACCCTATGTCCTGTTCATGGCATTCCACCCCACATATGTCATCCTATGGCATTCCTGATTGAGCATACTATGTATTAAAGTGTCAGTTCATATAATAACTTATATGCAAATGGCATTCCACCATCCCATATTCCACATGGCATCCCACCCCATGTCCCACCCTATATGGTATCCCACCCCATGTCCCACATGTCATCCCACCCCCACATGTCTCCCACATGACATCCCATAAGCTCCATGAGAAGTCTCATCCTAGCTATCACAGTCCCTGATTGAGCATACTATGTATTAAAGTGTCAGTTCATATAATAACTTATATGCAAATGAGTTGTGGAATAAGAAAAAAAGGTGGAGTCAAATAATTATGCCTGATATAGCCCATGGTGTATACAACATGGTAAATATTGTATCATATGTCCCTCATGGCCCCCATCCATGTCCCACATGGCATCCCTCCCTATGTTTATATGCAATCACATCTTGTCACACTCCCTGACTAAGCATGCTAAATAAAAAAGTCTGGTCAGGTCATATACTGTAGTAACTTTATGCAAATGAGCACAATAATAAAGGTGGAGTTTAAAAAATCATGCCTGATATAACTGTTTGGTGCCCAAATATTTTGAAGAATCTTAAGGATTTCAAATCTCAAGTGCTACAAGAGAGACTTGAGGATTTCTGAAGAATATTGGAAAATTATATCATTTTACAGTTATCTTCTAAGAAAATATCAAATGTATTGTAGACTTTTTAAGGAACTAGTCTTTAATCCTAGCATAAGTACCTCTGAAAAACTTTAACATTTTATAAGGAAATTCTGAGGAAGTCTCAAAAAAAGTTAACATTTCTGAGGAAATCTCAGGACAAATCTGTGGACGGCCGGACGGACGTCATCGCCATTACATAGGTTCGCATAAATGCTTTGCATGCAAACCAAAAACACAGCTTTATACATATCCAAAAGTTACAAGTCACAAAACTCCACAAGATTAAAAGTCTATTGAGGACAGTGAGGATTTCTAGTCTGATTTCTGGTTTTATTTCTACTGGAATTTGATTGCACTGATATAACTTGCTGGAATATTTGCAAGAAAATTTACCTGGCTTTCTGGCAATATTCCCAACCTCCAGCACCCCCACCCAAATACCAACACAAAATTGACAAATAAAAAAAATCCTTGGCTAATTTCCTATGAGAACACTTCCGTATTTTGCATTACATAAACTTGCTCAGTTCCTTTAGTTTGTGCAAGCTTAACCTTGGCTGATTCAAGCTTGCAGTGAGCTATACCTGCCAGGAGGAAGGCCACCTGCAGAGCCTCAAAGCAGCATATTTATGCTCCATCAGCAAGTAATGGTTTCAGGATGCTTCAGTGATCATTGAAACTTGCTATTGTCTTACCATTGTTTACAAAACTGGTTCTTAAGCTGTCGTTTAAAAATTATCGACCAGTAAGTAACCTTAGTTTCGTGTCAAAAGTCTGTGAAAAGACTGCACTGTTGCAATTATGTGATCACATGGAAAATAACAACTTACTGCCTTCACATCAGTCAGCATACAGAAAAGGTTTTAGTATGGAAACTACATTACTCAAAGTGTCTAATGATATTCGTTCTAAGATGAATAACTTGAACATCACGATGATGGTCATGCTGGATCCGTCCGCAGCCTTTCATACTGTGGACCATGAAATTTTGCTGAGTGTCCTTGATCAAAACTTTAATTTAAGGGTCAAGCTAAATCTTGGTTGGATTGTTACTTAAGACCACGCACACAAAGTGTCAGGGTTTGTATTAGCAGCGCGATTGCAAGAATCGTGCAATTAGTTCTCAGAATCCTGCACAAAATCAGAAGCAATGCAGGCTAAGACTAGTATTCAAATCCACGCTAAGCATTCAGTGATTACATTAGGCCTTTAGCTAACATTATGAATTTTAGTGATTAGACATGAAATCTCTTTGAACAAAGAGCTTCTTTGATTTGCATGTGTGTCGCACGATATTCTTCGCCAATTGTGTTGTCATTTATAAACAAAAGAATCTCAAGTCTTCGACTGCATTGGATCAAAATTTTTAAGCAGTCAAAAAACTTCCGGGTTTAGCCTCATCCGGGAACTTCATTTTAATTCTAGAATGTTCTGAGTGATATATGAAGGGCTATCACGAACTATTTACAGTCAGTTTCTACAGCATAGTAGCTGATAGTAATAAGAACTCAGCCATGTACTACAATGGCCGTGTGCAGTTGAAGGTATGGGAATTTGCGTAGCTTGCCAGGGAGGTGGAAGGGGAAGGAGTGGAGAAGGAGTGTTTAGGGCATACTTAAATAAGTATTAGGTATCGTGTCATATAAAAACATTTTTTTGCAACGATATTTCTTATTTATTGCTCTAAAAAGCTTGGTTATGATAGCACAGCATGTTGCTACATGTATGCGTCAAGGAGTCTTATATGGTATTTCAACATTTTCCAGATTTTTCTCAAAACTCGAAAGGTCAAAGGTCACGTTTAAACAAAAAAAAAGAAATCGGCCGTTCAAATGATTAGGTCGCTAAATGTAAATGCACAGCCCTAATATCTATGCAATTTATGGAAATAGATATCATTTAAGAAGAGTTTTACCTTTTAAGGTTATTTTTGGCATTGTCTGCCTACACATGGAAATTCCCTACCAAAATTCTAAAATCCCTACCAAAATATTTTTCAAAGGGGGAATTCCCTCCCAAAAATCCAAAGCTAGTGCAAACCCTGCAAAGTGTTAAGGTTGGTGACTCTTTTCCACTACATCAAGCCTTCATCAGGGTGTACCTCAAGGATCCTGTGCAGGGTCTGTTCTCTTTACAATCTATGCAAGTATATCCTCTGCTTTCAAACTCCTATGCAAGTATATGACAGTATATCCTCTGCTTTCAAACTCCTCCACTGGGTTCCGAACAGAGAACGAATTGACTTTAAAATTTTATTACTTACAAGGCACTAAATGGAACTGCACCATCATACATAAAGGACCTGCTAAAACCACGTGCAGTGGGCTACTCTTTACGTTTGCATGATAATTTGATTTCAAATATCCCCATACTCGCTGTACGTCCTTCAGCGATAGAGCTTTTCATGCCGGTGCCCCAAAACTGTGGAACGCACTTCCATCAGCAATACACAACTCCAGTACTGTCAGTAGTTTTAAATTGAATCTTAAGACCTTTATCTTTAAATGTTTGTACTATTAATTTGTTATTAACTGCTTTTATCCATATTTAATTCTATCTGTATTTATTTCTTTTTTAGCTCTTGTGTTTATTGATTTACCCTTACTTCCATCTATTTTATTTTCACTTGACTTTATTAGGATTTAATCATGTAAGGTTTTAGTTTTTAGGAGATGGTTGTTAATTGCTACTTTGACTATATTTGTCTTTTACTTTTGTGCCTTATTAATCCATCTTATTTTTGCTTGATTCTTTAAGGTTTTAATTTGTTTGTTTTACATGTAGTCACTTCAGGTTTCAGTTGTTTAGGACTTAGTTTTTAATTGCTAATTGATTTGTCTTTTTGCTTTATTGATCTATTGTACAGCACCATACCTTATGTTTTTACATATATATGTGCATTTTATAAATGTTTAAATAATAATAATAATAATAAATATTGCAAGCTTGTCTTGAAATTGTAATGCCACAGCACCATTTATGGGCTGCTACCATTTATGGCCTTAAAGCTCATGCAAGCTTAAAGTGGGCTCACTTCTACTACATCGGTTTCGCATGGGGAGGGGGGTTCTTGAAGGGTAAATTCTATAGGCAGCAGCTCTCCTATAGGAGCAGCTACAGTATATACAGTAAAATGTGGATCTTTGGTTTCACATGACAAATCATTACTCACCATTTGACTCTATGCTTGAAAAATATAACACAATAATTACCCATTTTATTATATGTTTTAACTCTACTGTACTCACCTAGACCTTGAGCAAATAATGTAGATAAAACACAGAACGTCAAAATCACCAGAAATATGCAGTGTGTGGAAGCCATTTCCCTTCTCAGATGGTCATGTTCAAATGCTGTAGAAAATAAGATAGATAGGATCACTTGCTAAGTATACTGGAAATGAATACCATCAGCCTTCTGCATTTAACTACATGTATGCCTGTATCAAACATCTATTGAAATTCTACAAAAGTCAATTTACAAAAATTAACAGAAGATCTAAACATGTTTATCAAGAGTTTTCTTTGTGATGTCATACGTTGAACATCTTTGACAACTGTTCTGATTCAGTGATGTCATTATTGTAGCATACAGTATTTGACTTTATAAGATCAAATATGGTTACCTGCTACACAAACTGTAAATAAAATAGGGTCAAATTTCTAAGATGAATTCCTTCCAAATCTATTCTTAGAAGAAAAACTTCACAAATTTCTTCTGTATACTATGAATGCAAAACAAATTGAAGCTATTCTTAAACCGTGTACCGTATTTTAGACTTAAATAAGTTGTACCTGTCAAATTAAAGGAAGTTATCTAAGTAATGAATAACTGAACTAAATCAAATGCAATATATTTTGGTCAAGCTTCAAATGGTATTTCACTGAATCAGATTTACTCATGATCAAATGTAAATAATAGGATTTCACTTTATTTGGGTGGCAAAATAAACTGGAATGTTATTCTTAATTAATTTAAGGCACTTGAAAGACTTCAAAAAGTGTCTCAAAATTGTAGACTCAAATTCGAATAATAGCTTATCATCCTAACCCAGGTGGAAAAGTGATAGCTTATCATCCTAACACAGATGGAAAAGTGATAGCTTATCATCCTAACCCAGATGGAAAAGTGATAGCTTATCATCCTAACACAGATGGAAAAGTGATAGCTTATCATCCTAACCCAGATGGAAAAGTGATAGCTTATCATCCTAACCCAGATGGAAAAGAGATAGCTTATTATCCTAACCCAGATGGAAAAGTGATAGCTTATCATCCTAACCCAGATGGAAAAGTGATAGCTTATCATCTTAACACAGATGGAAAAGTGATGCACTCATATAAGAATAATAGCTTATCATCCTAAGCCAGATGGAAAAGTGCCAAATTATTATCTAAGGTTAAATATTTTATGTGAGTCTATTGTTATGCAAATAACCTTATATGCAGATTACACCTCACCATTAAGTGTAGACAATGGTTTTCACATATATGATCATTTGTGCAAACAAAATCCCCACTCCCACTTTAATTTCGGAGATATCATAGATACAAATATTTTCATTGTTATGCAAATAAGCTAATTAGTATGCACACACCCTTCAATCATGCTTATTTGAACAGTACCCATGTCCTCTACCCCTGTGCCAGGTTACATGAATCTACATCATTCATAACTTAAGTTATGCGCTCATGACTTTCAAACATTTTGTACGAAAGTCTATTGTTATGCAAATAACCTAATTAATATGCACATTTCACCTCAACATTACGTGTAGACAATACTCTTCACATATATGATCATTTGTGCAAACAAAATCCCCACATCCACTTTAATTTAAGAGATATAATAGATACAAATATTTGCATTGTTATGCAAACAAGCTACTTAGCATGCACACACAACCCCTAATCATGCTCACTTGAACAGTACCCCTATGCCATACAACCCCTAATCATGCTCATTGAACAGTACCCCTGTGCCATACAACCCCTAATCATGCTCACTTGAAGAGTACCCCTATGCTAAGTTACATGAATGTAAACCATTCATAACTTAAGTTATGAAAACTTTAACCAAAAACTTTTAACCAAAACTTTAACCTGACAAATATTTTCATTGTTATGCAAATAAGCTAATTAGTATGCACACACAACCCCTAATCATGCTCACTTGAACAGTACTCCTATGCTAAGTTACATGAATGTAAACCATTCATAACTTAAGTTATGAAAACTTTAACCAAAACTAACCAAAACTTTAACCTGACAAATATTTTCATTGTTATGCAAATAAGCTAATTAGTATGCACACACAACCCCCTAATCATGCTCATTTGAACAGTACCCATATCCTCTACCACTATGCCAAGTCACATGAATGTACACCATTCATAAGTTCTGAAAACTTTAACCAAACACTTTAACCAAAACTTTACCATGACAAATGTTTTCATTATGCAAATAAGCTAATTAGTATGCACACACAACCCTCCAATCATGCTCATTTGATCCATACCCATGTCCTCTACCCTATGTCAAGTCACATGAATGTACACCATTCATAATTTAAGTTTTGAAAACTTTAACCAAAACTTTACCGGACAACGACGCCGGGGGTAGTAGAATAGCTCTACTATTCTTTGAATAGTCGAGCTAAAAAGTATTTGATGTGAAGGGGGAAAGTAATAAAAATGCAAATTTTTGCCAGCATTCTCATATTTCCTTTTTTATACCGAAGCTGTACAATTCTCAATCAGGGCGTGACCTCTAGTACTCGTGCAATATCGGGAAAATAAAGCTTTAAAAATGTGTCTTTTCTAGCTTTGATATCATTTCGTGTTTTAGTTTATATTAAACCAGAAAACATCAGTATTATCATGTAAATTCACAGTAAATCACACCAGGGCCATAGCTAGCACAACATTTCCAGGGGGAAAAATATGAGAAACATGAGCATGGTGGATCTGGAAGGGAAGGGAGGGGAGGGGGGAGCAAAATGCCTTCTGTTCCCATGCTATGCATATACATTACGTGTAGAAATTCACAATCGGCAAAAATTCTGGAACAAATTGCCCCCTCCCCTAGCTACAACCCATGAATCACACAGTAGTGGCCACTTCATCATAGTGTTAGCAAGGAACTTCTACACAAGTTGGCTCCTTGGCCATGAAAGTTTTTGTGAAAATTACTCCACTAGGAATCAGGTCGAATGATGACCTACTTCCAAGTGTGGTTCACTGTATATAGCCCATAATTACAATACACTGCACAGATGTGCAGTGTATTGTAATTATGGGCTATATACAGTGAACCAAACTTGGAAGTAGGTCATCATTCAGCACAGATGTGCAGTGTACTGTTGTTATGAGCTATATACAGTAAACTACGCTTGGAAGTAGGTTATCATTCAGCACAGATGTGCAGTGTATTGTAATTATGGGCTATATACAGTGAACCACACTTGGAAGTAGGTCATCATTCAGCACAGGTGTGCAGTGTACTGTAATTATGGGCTATACACAGTGAACCATGCTTGGAAGTAGGTCATCATTCAGCACAGATGTGCAGTGTACTGTAATTATGGGCTATATACACTGAACCATGCTTGGAAGTAGGCCATCATTCAGCACAGATGATGACCTACTTCCAAGCGTGGTTCACTGTGTATAGCCCATAATTACAGTACACTGCACATCTGTGATGAATAAAAGCTTGACCACTATTCTTCTTCAAAAGGTTCGAGATAGAAAATTGTTGCTATTGTTTTAGATTTGCCTTTTCAACCTTTCAAAAATGTATTTAGGTGACATGTATAATCATCCATGACAAAAACTTTATCATGTTTTTGGACTAATCATTACATCATAACATTGTTTTGTATGAGCTGTAAACAAACATTTTCTTTCAAAACTCCACATGGTCCGTTTGGCGAAGACAAGTTTCCCAAGCAAAATTCAGTAAGACATACGACCACGCCTTTTTCACTTTGAATCCATCCCATATTTCGGTAGAAAGCATTGTAAATTAAAATATGAAACAAGTTTTTCTTTCTTTTGTATGGTAAATTTCGATCTCTTAGGCTGATTACCCCCCACTATTGACTTCCCCCAGTGGCATAGGCACAGAGCCGGGCGGAATGGAGAACCCTTCTTTTTTGAAGAAATTGTCAAAAATTAGGATAATCTTCGTTGTTTTTTCATACCTTGTCTGCTTTTTAAAAACAAAATTGCCCTCAGAAGTGGGCTAAATTTGAACACTTCATTTTGGGAGGAGTCTAGGACCTTTTCGGACCCCCTTACTTTTTAATGCTGGCTACACCACTGCCCCCCATTGATTTCCCCTTCCCCCTCCCCCCACACTTTTGGTCTGGAAAAATTTAAAGTTTTATTTCTACATTGAAAAGGCATCATTATTAGGCTTACCAAGGTCGAGAGAATAGCGAAGCCCGGGAAAACATTTAGGGTCCCTCATATCTCAAAATATTTTAAGGGCAAAGAATTAAGGCCTTCTCAGTCCAAGTTATACCATTGTTGCCATTGTAAAGCATAGGTTTAGGCGGAGGTTTTCGCCCATGTGGCTGTGATTTGTTTATGGTCATTAAGCATTTTATTCTGTCCCCCTCCTCTAAAACATTTGGGTTTTCCTGGGGCCTTGGACTTCCTCTTGGGGGAACTGATTATTACTGGAGTGGGTGTGAAAGAGGGAGTGGTAATGTGCCTTATTACCTGTAACCCTTAATAATCGATGTAATTCTTGCAAATGACAAGTGAATCATAATAATTTGGTACCAAATTTCTTATGCACGAAGACTTTTTGGGTCATTTAATTTCTTATCCAGAATGGTGTCGTATTACAATTGTGAACCACTACACATAGCTACATCATGGAGGTCGAAAGACATGGCTACATGAACAGTTCTTTTTGTCTTTGTATTTATGGCACTATTTATTTATGCATCAGCACATATTTTCCAGTTTTAACTGCAGATTTTCGTGAAAATGATGAAATTAAAATGGCTCTATTAAAGGTATGCAAAGAGTAAATGAAAAACTGAATACACCCTGTGTGTAGATTTTCATGCTCTTCAATCCTGCAAATTTCACAAATGTCTGATCCAAACCCTCTGACTAGATACATTGCAAAGATGGGCAACACAAGTTACAAAATTGTCCCACTTTAAAACCTCAACGACGTAGTCATTGTTGAGCTAAAACAATGAGTGAAATTGGTTGGAGGAATCCAAAGTTATGGTCCTTCGAATTTGAATGATATGCGCAATTGTTGCCAAGACGGAATAAATTGCATTTTTCAAAAGGCCTGCATTTTCATTTGGTAATTCAGAATATGGGCCAACTTGCCTATCTAGCAGAATGGGCAACATTCTCCCACAAAAATCAAACTTTACCAACATGAATTATACATTTAAATTTTTACACTAGTTCAAATATTGGAAAAATACATGTTAATTACATATGTCACATTTTGACTTTTTTTTTCTTCATAATTTAATACCCCATCAGCTTGAAATTGTTGAAAAATGTACCCCATTCTAGGCTAAAATGAAAATTCAACAAAAGATAATGATTTATTAAGAAATTATGAGCCAATAAAAAGAGCAATTTCTCTAACAAACCAGATATCCATTGAAAGTCAAGAATGGCAACTGTGGCATATGTTCCAAAAAATCATCATTTAAAAGTTCATAACAGACATACATGATACATCATTATAATGTCCACTTCATATACTATTAAAATGTAGAACAAAGTTAATTTTGGTAACTTTCTATTAAATCCACCAATAAATTGCACCCTAATTCCCAATGACAAATATATATGTCGTACTTGGTTTACATACAAAATTACAATACGTGCATAAATTTGTTTAACCCTTACTCTCCCACCGTGACAGTTACGATCCATTTTCCAAAAAAATTTTGAGTACCTTCCCAAAATCCTATAGAGCTGCAAATAAGTTCATTCAAACCAGATTGAATATATCTTTCATAATATGGTTATTTTGTTGAGGGGTTAGACTGAAATTTGTTGAGTAAAATCGTTACAAAAAAGTGCATTTTTAAAAAAAACGGCATTTAAAAAAAAAAAAAATTGAAAGACGAATGTCATAGGTGAATATTTTTTCTATTTTTTTTTCTTCAGGTAAAGTATAAAGATAGTTTGAATTGTTGGTTGCTACACGATTTTTACTTGTACTTGGTCAATGTTTGTGTTTTTTTGGAGAAAATATGCCAAAATTTGTGATTTTGGGCCATTTTGGACCTTTTTTGATCAAAAAATCATAAAAATGGCCCAAATATTGTATTGGAATTTTTTTAAATCTCTACGGTTAAAGGAGATATAGATCGTTCAGACAAACTATTACAATAACAGATGCACCCCCTCTACATGCCTACAAGGTCTCTGATGATGACGTCAATTTGCGTCTTTTTTTTTCTTTTCTTTTTTCTTCGCACATTCGATACAACAAAATGGCGAGTTACAACGTCGAACGTGCATTCCGACTCCTATGTTTTCTTCAGAATAATGATGACTCAGAGGGGTCGGAAGGTACTTCTGATGAAGAAGATGTACCAGAACTCGACCAGATTGAGGAAGATGAGCATATAGAGCCTGCTGAGATGGATAGTGATCTGTTCCAAATTACGGAGTTGGTGAGTGTTTTCTTCCAAAAATAGCAAAAGTACTACATTGTAAATGTGTAGTAATAAAATAAGGCTTATAGAATTTTAATGATAAATTAGCGGGGATTTTTTGCTTGTTACGATAAACAAGTAAAAGGGACACTAAAATCACATATAAAAAAAAGGATTTAGGTCCTTTCTATGATAGCCCAGATGAAACAAATGCAAGCTGAACCCCAATAATAACATTTCTAAATGGACTGAAATATATGTATTTCCCAATGGCAAAATTGTAAATTTAGGCCTACTGAAATATGTGTATTCCCAATTTCACAAAAACCAAGTTCCATTATTTCAGGGGCCGAAATCATAATTTTATGGAGGAAAGTGGAGTAGGGGTCCCATGTTAGGGCAAAATACACATGTTGGGGGTGCCCCAGGCCCATTTAGAGGAAAATGCTTGTATATAGGCCTAGTACCGGTACATTATTTTGATGCCCCATTTTTTGGGACCATGATCCTTTTCCCCTCCCCCTGGCTATGCCACTGTTGTGGTTATGACTAGATCGATAAAACAAACATTTTGGACCCCTGTATGTACCCCCGGGCTTCCCGGCTGTAAAAGTCTGTCCCCACGGTTACCACAAAATTGTGGGGCAGGTTAGAAACCACAATAACATGTTATGCGATAACATGTTATGCGTATGCTTGAAGAGGACGAGCCGCCCGCTACTAGAAACCACAATAAGATCTTATGCGATAACATGTCATGCGTATGCTTGAAGAGGATGAGCCGCCCGCTACTCCCCAACACAAGAGGAAGAGGGACAGACCGTTGAAGATGAGCCCAGGCCCCTTTTCCAGGCCTTCCGCTACAGTCTCACCACCATCACCACTCAAAGAAAATCCGACTGCAGCGGAAAAAGCTGCCTTCAAAACCAGGGAGGAAGAGCGGAACGCTCGGCTGCAGGAGATGCAACGGTCGAAGGTCATCCCTGCAGCCGATAAAGACTATCATCTGTGGGAAATACTGGTGCAGAGTGACCGGGATCGACACGAGGTCTTCGGTAACTGGTTATGGAAAGACCAAACTAAAGTAAGTTGAATGAATATAGTTGCAATTTTTATTTTTTTATTTAATTCTATTTGCAGCAAGACGGTATAGCAGAAGACTTTACAAATTTGGACCTTTTCGGCAAACATTTCTAATGAATTCCATGTGGAATGAACAGAAGTAAGTGTCTAATAGATAATCAGCATAGTCTATCAACATAAAAGTAGCTGTGAAGCTTGTAATGGCTAAAATTGGGTCAGAAATAAACAAAAAACAGTTTTGTGCATAATAAATGAGGTAAATGACCTAATTTGCATATCATTTGCATAATTTCTTATTGTATTTTTTGCAAATGATGATGTAAACATCTTGTTTTTCTGCATTCTATTAGTTTTGGACATCATAGAAGGGGGAAATGCATTTTTTTTGGAAAATTTAGTGCCATACACTATTAGATAGATTATTCACAGAATCGGGGGATAATTTTTAGGTCAAAATGTACCAAATTTTTCATAATTGTGTCATTTTTTTTCTTCTGATTCCTAAAAATCCATGAATAATATTAAATGAAAGGTCTTTCCAAGGACGATTCAGAAATTCTATCCATATTTTTTTGCTATTTAGCCACAAGGCACAAGCGTGTCATAAATATAGAATGTTTGGAGACCTAATATGCTAATTCAATGACCTAATTTGCATATTTGAGTTCGGAAATATGCACATTTTTGGAAAGTTCAACATGTTAGCTTTCATAAAAGTCGAACTTGTTTTGGTACAAATGGAACAGAAAGTGCTGAAAAAATCCTCTTTCCAAAAAATTCAGAAATAGCTTATTCTATTTTTGGAACCTTGGGAGAGTAAGGGTTAAACTCAAAAGGATGATGTACATGTAGCTGATAATTAGTAATGCACTTTGCACGTAGTACTAGTACTAGCAGTAGTACTAGTAGTAGTTGAGTGTTTATATATAACATTTGTTAAAGTTTGAAAACAGATGCATCATGTTCAAATGTGCACAAATCATTGCAATATTTTCAACTACAAATGGTCACGGATACATACACACATGTACAACAACATGCCAAGACGAACAAATAATCAAAAATATATCACACATCATCATGAATATTAATATACATTAATCATTAATATACCTTAGGGTAACTATAAACCGCACTGGTCAATAACCACAAACTATTAAAAAAATGCTTGGGTCTAATAATAATTATAAATGTTGTAGGCCTAGCAGGCCTAAGTTATGTAATTTTACATAATAACATATGGTAGGACATTACTGTCTATTTAATAGTAGCTTACATTTCAATGCATATAATACACTGTAGGCCTAACATTAGTATTAAGTATGACCTATGGTCTTCTTTTACAGCCAGAAAAGCTTTAAGTCAGTTTTTTACTTATTTTATGGACTACAATTAAGCTTTTATTAAAATATAAGATCATAATGAAGATTTAATACTTAACACATAAATACATGTACAATAACTTTAATTGCACTCAACATTGAGAAAAAATTTACCCAAACTTTTGCTTTGTGTGAGCTACAGCAGTAACGTACCAATACAAGTGATGTCTTAATCGAAGGATGAAGTTTTTTTCTTATAAAGAACCCCATAAAAAACTATTAGACATTACATGCATCACTTTAAAGCTGAAAATATTGTTTTAACAATAGATCTATAGGCCTGTAATGTGGTTGCATTACTCACATTAGACTAAATTTAGCCCTTATAAATAATTAATGACTTGAAATAACCTTGTCCCCTTGAACTTAGAATATTTTTGGTATTGGTGTGCAACATGCATGACCACAAAGAGTAATTAGGAATAGACAGTAGTCTGCCTGTCTCCGCCTGGTCTTGGTTTGTGGGTTGGACATGATAATAGTACTAATTTGTCCCATTAATCATGTTATTCTTTGTATCATTATATTGTGCATTGATGATAAATAAATGTATAGAACTAGCTGCAATAGAGCAGAATTGGATTGAGATTCAGAGAGGGAGGAAGTCTCAGATCAGTCAATCATGTAGCTCAAAATATATTCTATTTAATCCCAATATTGCTGTGTTATAGTGTTTTCTTGAGTATGTGTTTCGAGACCGCCACAAAGACTCGGCGACGCTACAGGCCTATAAGCCATCGAACAACTAGCCAGTGACTCAGAACACAAGCTACCAAAATCTCAAAATCTGTACTTCAATGTAGTGAGAAAAGGAGCCTAAATTATAAGAATTTTTAACTTATTTTTCCATAAAATAAGTATTTTAAGGAAAGAATGTAGGGTCTAGGCCTAACGTTATACTTTATGATTATTTTTGGTCCTAAAATTGTTTTTTTTTAAAATCCATCAGACTTTTTCTTTGTAGTATTAAAGGGCGTACCAACAAGGAAGTGAAAACTCTCATCTTTTTTCATTTAATTAATGGTTACGATAGCAACCTTACTTTATGGTGGTTTTCCAGCCTTGCAAGAGATAAACAAAGCTAGAAACAAGATGAACAGGAAGTGTATGTCTTTGTCTCTCAAAAACTGTTCAAGAGTAGATTATAGGGCAGTCAGTGGTTGAAATATGAAGTAGGGAAAATGGATTTCTGTGTTGAAAGCATAGGGCTTTTTAGAAGGAGATGCAAGGTAAATAACAGGTCGCGCCGTAACTTGGCATAAGGAGCGCTAACGTGAGGGAATTGATATGCTTCTTTTTTTTTTTTTTGCTTTTCAAATTTTGCAGTCACTGGATCAGCACTCCCCCCCCCCCCCCTCCCTCCCTTACAGGTGTTCCTAGCATTATGGCAACCTATATACAAGTATATTACATATATATAACAAGGTAGGTCACCTACCACAACTTTCAAACCGTAGGCCTATATGAAAATTCCTTTTTTTGACCACTCACAAATTTCAATTACATTTTTTTTTACTCAACTCACACTTGCCAGACTCCCTTCTTCGTTTATAATAAGCCACAGTATTTATTTTTTTCCGATGAGATGTCCAAACGATGAATTTGTTATCCCCATTACAGTTTAAATGCTAGACAATTCGCTGCAAACCAAAGAAATGTTGCGATGACATCATGAAGATGCCAATGCTCTACTCTAGGTCACGTTAAGCTGCCGTCTAACCTAGTAGTATTAAGGCGTTAACGTAAGGCGTTAACGTTAATTAAGTTACTTATTCAAGTTATTGTAAGTTAACTTAACAGTTAGGCTTAACGTTAACTTAAACTTAAAGTGGGGCCTACTAGACTAGGTCTAGCCTAGTCTAGCCTAAGACTTAGTAAGAGTAAGACTTACCAAGTTTAAAGTTCTAGCCTAACTTTAGTGTCAGCCTGTACCGCTGTAGACCTACCCTTTCACACAAGAATTTTCCTTTTCCTATCGATTAACCATATAATTTTTTGAATTCAGAAATTAAGCCGGTCGTATCGTATTGTCCGGATCGTATATCGATTCAAAAGTTTCCAAATACCAACTGAAACTGTTCAACTTTCCGACTTCTTCCAGTCTTTAATCCCAGACACCGTAAGACAGTCAAAAGTTTTTAATTTAACTTCCTTCTTCCGGTAGCATCCTTCTATTAACTGTGATCCCAAACTTTAAAAAAAAATTGATTTATTGATTGCGTGTTTGGTGAAAATATAAAACAGATGGAAGTGATGTGATCAATTAAACAGTGGCGTAGGCAGAAGGCGGCCAGGAGGTAGGGAGAATTCCCCCAGTTACATATTCTTGGAAATATTATAATATTATTGGAAGTTTGGGTTAGATTATTGGACATTTTGGCAACATTTCCCGAAAATTGACGGAAATTTCCGCACATTGAAGATCATTTTCCGAAAATAGGGAAATATCCCGAAAATGAAGAACACATCAACGTATGGTGCAAACTTAATATACCAGGGCGACTTTCCCATTTGTAAGTGGCAGACTGGAAACTTTAAGTTTCGATATTCTTTCCCCCTGAAAGGTGAACCTTCCTACACTCTAAAAACAGAACTTATAGAGCTACATATAGCTCTTAACAAGAGCCCCTGCATTCTTGAGAGTAACAAATGCAGCACCTGTCTGGTACTAATTCTGAATACGTACACTGCTGCATTAAAAACTTACAAGTATTGGGTTCAACCCTTACGAAAGGTTAGGTTAAATCAAATCGTTTAGCTCGTTCTGGTGTTGTATTCAACCCTTAATAAGGGTTAAATAAAATCGTGTCAACTTGTTTTAGTGCTGTATTTCAAGTGAGTGATGTATTCAACCCTTGCGAAGGGTTAAGTAAAATTCCAAATGGTTATAAGCGAATAATTTTACTTGGTGTTACGGACTTTGAAAATTCTATCAAAGGTTGTCATAATTAAGCTACATATCCTTCAATATGTGACATTGGTTAACCAGCTTTATGAATCACTTTCATTTGTGCACACTGTATCTCAATCAGTCCCAATTGAATAAGACAAATTGTAAGGAATATAAAATAAAGTATAGGCTATACGAGCTTCTATTAATTGATTCATATTCTTAATTTCATCAGGAAAAAAAATATATATATCAAAAATGTTCGAATCCAAATATTTAAGGAATGAGACCACAAGGATTAAGTAAATACACATTAGACTGATCATTTGAATTTCCAAAATAGAAATATAAAAGCAGTTATTATCTCTATTTCTGCATGAACTTTTATTTGTGTCAATTAATGTGACTCCGCCCATGAATTAATGTGACTCCGCCGTGACACTCACAAGTCTTACAATTTAGCCATCCAACACTTGGAGTGTTATATTTAACTCTGCATGAGTTTGAACATATTTTTAGAGTGTTTGAATTGAGCACATGATTTGTTGTCGCTTAACACTCACAAGCTGACAAGTGTTACAATTCAGCCATCCAACAAATGGAGTGTTACACATGGTAACTTTCATCTATAACACCGACTGTAGAGCTGTATGTAACTCTGAGTCGAGTTTAAAGAGTGTATACGCTCCCGGTACTCGCAAAAAAAAAAAAAAAAAAAAACCTTAATAGCTTTTCCCCCTAGAGAGGATCGTTTGTCCCCTAACAATGAGGTGCGCCCCCCCTCTTCTGGATCCGCGCCTGAAGACAATAGCTCGATGCATGTATATAGAGTTCACGAAGATGTTTAAATTATGATAAACAGGAAGTTCAACTGTCAGCGGTAAAATCAGCGTTCGGGCAGGCGCGTAACTTGTCTTCGAGCCAAAGGTGTGTGGAGAGAAAGGGGGTGTAAGTCAAATATGCCCGACGAAAATGTGCATTTTCCCGAATTATTTAAAAACGATATTTATGTGTCTCTATAAATACATAATATAGAACGGAAGTTTTAAAGATTCTTGTTATTGATGCTCCAAAATGGCTGAAAATCAACACAAGGTTCCATTATTTGATTGATGAAAAGAAGACAGACAATTTCAGATTCTGATGTTAATATCTACTCGGATAAAAATTACCATTTCGAAACAGGCAGAGGAAAATTTCACTGAAAAATATAAACAATTCTGGCAAAATTGTGGCACTCATGGGATAAGCTTTGGAAGCCAGGAGCCTTATTCTAATTGTCTAATGTTAAAATCTAGTCAGATAATCATTGGGGTTACCATTTCTACAGTTCTAAAAAAGGCAGAGGGGAAATATTATCTGCAAATTCAGAAAATTTGGGCAAAATTGTGGAGTTCATAAGCGAAGCCATGGAAGCTCTGACAATTTCTTGATTTTGATGCCTCACAATTTGACAATGGTTTAAGATTAACACAAAGTTCCAATAAGTGATGAAAAGAAGACTATTCCAGATTTTAACAGTTTAATGTTGATATCTGCTCGGAAACAAATTACCATTTCAAAAAAGGCAGAGTAAAAATTTCCCTTGAAAATAGAAAACATTCGGGTCAAATTGTGCGACTAATGGGCGAAGCATTGGAAGGGGTCCAGGCAGAGGCGTAGGAAGCAGGGGGAGTGGGGCAGGGGGGAAGCGAGCGGATTTCACCTTCCCGATTGCATGTTTTTTTCCCGGTTTTCAGGTTGGAGGTGAAATTGGCATATTTTGGTAAATTTTCTCAAAAATTAGCCAAAATTTCAATTTACCATGAAGTACAATATTTGCACTTGCCACAGGCACAGGAAAATGCCAGAGAGATTTCTTGTTTTTAATGCCCCCAAAATGGCTGAAATTCATTGCAAAGTTTCACAATGCAGAATCCATTTTGGGGCATGAAAAACAAGAAATCTTCGGACCATGGCATCACTTATAAACCCAAGTATAATTTTGCCCAAATTTTCTCAGTTTCCCAGGTGAAATTTCTCCTCTGCCTGTTTAAAAATGGTAACCCTTAATCAGTAAATACATTTTCATCTGAGTAGAATTCAACATAAAAATTTAAAATTGTCTTCATAAATGAATTCATGTATATTATTAATGTCTTAGTAATTAAAGAAATTTATCAGTTTGTGTTGATCTTCAGACATTTTAAAGAAATTCTCGGGAAATTTTTGGAAAATTCTCGGGCAATTTTAATCAGGTGCGCATACATGCATGCAAATTGGCTGGGCGAAAATGAAGAGCATTATGACACTTTTTGTAACAAAACACTGATTATTCATATAGGCACTACAAGAATGTTCAAGGCAGTTTTAAAACAGAAACTGTACACGAATGCCACTCATTGGCCCTCTTGCCCCGTGCAATGGCGGCAACTTCTTGTCCCCGTTTCCCGCCCCGTGCAGGGAAGGGCAGGTGGAGGTAGCCCTTTTCCCCATGGTGCGGCGCCCTTACTAAAACTGACAACATTGCATCTGAAGGTCAGTCGGAGGGGTTCACAGACCACGGACCCATATCCGCCTATGACTGTTTATCTTGATCCTATTTAAACTGCTAAAAGAAACTTCAGATAATAGATTTTAATGCAGAACTCTCTTATCAGAGGTGAACGGCTGGAACTTTCAGCCAAGAGATATTTAAATAAAATTCACAGCGTCGTATGAGGAATATGATGAAGTGTACAGTCCGGTACGTACACCCGCTTGGGAGAACACTTTTGTTCTACCGATACCACGTTACAATGTTAGTCAAAGATATTCCCGAACAAAACTTAAACATTTTAAAACGCGACTGCCCAACGGTAACACATAACAATAAGTCAAGAAGTTTTCTCCCAATCGGGGATACCAGCTGGACTGGTATATGCAATGCCTGATTTCAGTCCTTCCTGCATAAATTTAATACAATTTAAGCTTATTCATCCACTAAACAGAATAAGGTGTTTGAATATTTTTTTGTATACTGCTGTATTGTCCCTGTTCATATGCAGGCATGCAATCTAGCCCGGAAATGATTTCACCGTCCCGGTTGCGTGCTTTCTTTCCGGCGATTGGGAGATATAGAATTGGGAATTTACCAACATAAAAATGAAGGTAAAATTGATAAAATCATTGAAAATATAGGTAACATTTCAATAAAACTGAAAGAAATTGCCTAAAAGTGCATGTGAATTGAAGGTATAAGTGAAAGGTTTGATTCTCCCAAATTGAAGATTTCCCGAAAATTGAAAAAGGTTCCCCGATTAAGCAGCAACTTTTGATGGCGAATTAGATTAACCAGTTCACTTTTCCCCTTGAAACTGGGCCCAAAAATGGGAAGAAATTGAGGGTCTCCCCCTTCTTTAAAGGTGATCTTTCCTACGCCGCTGAAAGGGGCAGTGGCTTATCCAACTTTAGCAAACAAGGGCCAGAGTAGAGTAGTGCATATTAAACGTACGCATATATGCGAACAAGCTGCCAAGAGGCCCAAAATAAAGGGAGCGTGGTACGTGAAACCCTAAAGAATTTTGGATAAAAATTGAAGATTTTTAGTCCAAAGTTGAAGATGTTTGGTTCATTATTGAAAAGGTATGGTTTAAAATTGAAGACGTTTAGTCTATAATTGAGCATGAATAATTCAGTTAAGAAAAAAATAGCCACCAATCCCATCATAGTATAATATTGATAAACTATGACTAGAATATGCCAGTGGGAAAGTTGCCTTCCCCTTTCTAATACACCACTGGAACGGAGGCACGGAACTAATAATTTACCCCATTCAAACCTATGACGGACCTGCCAACCTTTAGGATCACCAAACTGCATTCTGGAACTACAAAAGTTGTATTTTTGATTAAAAAAAAACTGTACTCTTCAAACAAAACGTACAAAACGAAGGTTTACTGTGGCTATTTAATGTCAGATTATGTAGTGGTTAAAATGTATTTACCAAAAAAAAAAAAAAAAAAAAATTGGCAAGGGCTTCGCCGTATGCGGGGACTTTTAAGAAAAGTGCTCACGGAAACTTGTCAAGTGTTGAAAATGGTTATAAATCGTTATCTGAATCAGTTAAGTCGGCAAAAATCCTTCAAGAGGACATGAACGCCAATCGAGCGTAAAAAGTATGAGTAAAAAGAAATAATAATAATACAACAACAAAAATGATTAAAAAAAACGTATTCTGGTGCCAAAAAACGTACAATCGTATTCCCAACATTTTCCTGTATTAAATACGGCAAAATCGTACAAGTTGGCAGGTCTGCTATGATAAATGCATGAAATTCGGGGTCATATTCGTACCATGCATAAAGGTGAAGCTTTCAGAATTGTCGTGACGTTTTATGAAAAGGAGGATCTAGTATTTTCCCCAGAGGGTAATTTCAAGTTTTGAGCCCAAGCTCAAAAAGAAGTAAACACCCTCAGCGATCTGTACATGCAGGGACGAAGCCTGTCAGGGGTCAATTCAAATCAGAGGATTTTTACAATGTTTCGTCATCATTAATAACAAAAGCGGGGAATGGAGGGGTTCAAGGTAGGCCTAGTATGAGTATTTTACCTGTTAACCATGCATGTATGCACTTTTCAAAGTTTAAACTTTTAACCATTTTCATTAGTATTATAAAATCACTTACCAGTAAACCAAAAGGTTGTGTGGTTTCGATGACTTGTTTTTTTAACAGCTGTTGTGACATTAGCAGTGATGTGGAATGATAGAGGTATTTTATGGACTCCTTATAATAGGGTCATTTTGAGGGATTCCGTGACCATTTCGTTCGGACCTTTGTTTCTTGG
>JAIGNY010001266.1:10000-34962 GCA_020152595.1 Chiridota heheva | reverse complement strand
GAAGCGTTGTATTTCCTTGATTTGGTCAAGGAAGCGTTGTATTTCCTTGATTTGGTCAAGGAAGCGTTGTATTTCCTTGATTTGGTCAAGCGAAGCGTTGTATTTGACGGTCAAGGAAGCGCTGATTTCTTGACGGTGGTCAAGGAAGCGTTGTATTTCCTCGACGGGTCAAGGAAGCGTTGTATTTCCTTGATTTGGTCAAGGAAGCGTTGTATTTCCTTGATTTGGTCAAGGATTTCCCTTGAGCGTTGTATTTCATTGATTTGGGTCAAGGAAGCGTTGTGATTTGGTCAAGGAAGCGTTGTATTTCCTCGATTTGGTCAAGGAAGCGTTGTATTTCCGGTTGATTTCGACGGTCATGAAGCGTTGTATTTCCTCGACGGGGTCAAGGAAGCGTTGTATTTCCTCGATTTGGTCAAGGAAGCGTTGCATTTCATTGATTTGGTCAAGGAAGCGTTGTATTTCCTTGATTTGTATCAAGGGAAGCGTTGTATTTCCTGACGGTCAAGGAAGCGCTGATTTAGTCAAGGAAGCGTTGTATTTCCTTGACGGTCAAGGAAGCGTTGTATTTCACGGTCAAGCGAAGCGTTGTATTTCGACGGTCAAGAAGCGTTGTACGACGGTCATGAAGCGTTGTATTTCTCGACGGTCAAGGAAGCGTTGTATTTTCGACGGCAAGGAAGCGTTGTATTTCGACGGGTTGACGGCCAAGGCGAAGCGTTGTATTTCCTCGACGGTCAAGGAAGCGTTGTATTTCCTTGATTGTATTTCCTTGGTCAAGGAAGCGTTGTATTTCCTCGACGGTCATGGCTTGCGTTGTATTTCCTCGATTTGGTCAAGGAAGCGTTGTATTTCCTTGATTTGGTCAAGGAAGCGTTGTATTTCCTCGATTTGGTCAAGGAAGCGTTGTATTTCCTCGATTTGGTCAAGGAAGCGTTGTATTTCCTCGATTTGGTCAAGGAAGCGTTGTATTTCCTCGATTTGGTCAAGGAAGCGTTGTATTTCCTCGATTTGGTCAAGGAAGCGTTGTATTTTGATTTGGCGACGGTCAAGCGTTGTATTTCTCGATTTGGTCAAGGAAGCGTTGTATTTCGACGGCGGCGAAGCGTTGTATTTCGGCTCGATTTATTTCCTCGACGGTCAAGGAAGCGTTGTATTTCCTCGATTTGGTCAAGGAAGCGTTGTATTTCGGTCGACGACGGCCAAGGAAGCGTTGTATTTCCTCGATTTGGCGGTCAAGGAAGCGTTGTATTTCCTCGACGGTCAAGGCGTTGTATTTCCTCGACGGTCAAGGAAGCGTTGTATTTCCTCGATTTGGCTGGGTCAAGCGTTGTATTTCCTCGATTTGGTCAAGGAAGCGTTGTATTTCTTCGATTTGGTCAAGGAAGCGTTGTATTTCTTGATTTGGTCAAGGAAGCGTTGTATTTCCTCGATTTGGTCAAGGATTTGGTCAAGCGTTGTATTTCCTCGACGGTCAAGGAAGCGTTGTATTTCCTCGACGGTCAAAAGAAGCGTTGTATTTCCTCGGTCAAGGAAGCGTTGTATTTCCTCGACGGGCAAGGAAGCGTTGTATTTCCTCGATTTGGTCAAGGAAGCGTTGTATTTCCTCGATTTGGTCAAGGAAGCGTTGTATTTCCTTGATTTGGCGTTGTATTTCTCGACGGTCAAGGAAGCGTTGTATTTCCTCGATTTGGTCAAGGAAGCGTTGTATTTCCTCGATTTGGTCAAGGAAGCGTTGTATTTCGACGGTCAAGGAAGCGTTGTATTTCTCGATTTGGTCAAGGAAGCGTTGTATTTCCTCGATTTGGTCAAGGAAGCGTTGTATTTCCTTGACGGGTCAAGGAAGCGTTGTATTTCGACGTCAAGGAAGCGTTGTATTTCCTCGACGGTCAAAAGGAAGCGTTGTATTTCCTTGATTTGGTCAAGGAAGCGTTGTATTTCCTTGATTTGGTCAAGGAAGCGTTGTATTTCCTTGATTTGGTCAAGGAAGCGTTGTATTTCCTTGATTTGGTCAAGGAAGCGTTGTATTTCCTTGATTTGGTCAAGGAAGCGTTGTATTTCCTCGATTTGGTCAAGGAAGCGTTGTATTTCCTTGATTTGGTCAAGGAAGCGTTGTATTTCCTCGATTTGGTCAAGGAAGCGTTGTATTTCCTCGATTTGGTCAAGGAAGCGTTGTATTTCCTTGATTTGGTCAAGGAAGCGTTGTATTTCCTCGACGGTCATGGAAGCGTTGTATTTCCTTGACGGTCAAAGTATTTCGACGGCGTTGTATTTCCTCGACGGTCAAGGAAGCGTTGTATTTCTCGATTTGGCGGTCATGAAGGGAAGCGTTGTATTTCCTGACGGTCAAGGAAGCGTTGTATTTCCTCGATTTGGTCAAGGAAGCGTTGTATTTCTTGACGGTCAAGAAGCGTTGTATTTTCCTCGATTTGGCCAAGCGTTGTATTTCCTCGATTTGGTCAAGGAAGCGTTGTATTTCGATTTACGAAGCGTTGTATTTGACGGTCAAGGAAGCGTTGTATTTCCGGTCAAGGAAGCGTTGTATTTCCTCGACGGTCAAAGGAAGCGTTGTATTTCCTCGATTTGGTCAAGGAAGCGTTGTATTTCCTCGATTTGGTCAAGGAAGCGTTGTATTTCGACGGGTATTTTTGACAAGGAAGCGTTGTATTTGATTTGGTCAAGGAAGCGTTGTATTTCCTCGATTTGGTCAAGCGTTGTATTTCTCGATTTGGTCAAGGAAGCGTTGTATTTCCTCGATTTGGTCAAGGAAGCGTTGTATTTCCTCGATTTGGTCAAGGTCAAGCGTTGTATTTCCTCGATTTGGTCAAGGAAGCGTTGTATTTCTTTATTTGGTCAAGGAAGCGTTGTATTTCCTCGATTTGGTCAAGGAAGCGTTGTATTTCCTCGATTTGGTCATTGTAGGTCAAGGAAGCGTTGTATTTGATTTGGTCGGAAGCGTGTATTTCCTCGATTTGGTCAAGGAAGCGTTGTATTTCCTCGATTTGGTCAATTTTCCTCGATTTGGTCAAGGAAGCGTTGTATTTCCTCGATTTGGTCAAGGAAGCGTTGTATTTCCTCGACGGGTCAAGGAAGCGTTGTATTTCGACGGTCAAGGTTGCTGTATTTCTTGACGGTCAAGGAAGCGTTGTATTTCGACTCGATTTGGTCAAGGAAGCGTTGTATTTCCTTGACGGTCAAGGAAGCGTTGTATTTCTTCGATTGTATTTCCTTGATTTGGTCAGGTCAAGGAAGCGTTGTATTTCCTTGATTTGGTCAAGGAAGCGTTGTATTTCCTCGACGGTCAAGGAAGCGTTGTATTTCCTTGACGGTCAGCGAAGCGTTGTATTTCGACGGTCAAGGAAGCGTTGTATTTCCTGACGGTCAAGGAAGCGTTGTATTTCGATTTGGTCAAGGAAGCGTTGTATTTCCTTGATTTGGTCAAGGAAGCGTTGTATTTCTTGACGGTCAAGGAAGCGTTGTATTTCCTGACGGTCAAGGAAGCGTTGTATTTCCGATCGGTCAAGGAAGCGTTGTATTTCCTCGACGGTCAAGGAAGCGTTGTATTTCTCGACGGTCAAGGAAGCGTTGTATTTCTTCGACGGCCGGCGAAGCGTTGTATTTCCTTGATTGGTCAAGGAAGCGTTGTATTTCCTTGACGGTCAAGGAAGCGTTGTATTTCTTTGATTTGGTCAAGGAAGCGTTGTATTTCCTTGATTTGGTCAAGGAAGCGTTGTATTTCCTTGATTTGGCTGGAAGCGTTGTATTTCTCGATTTGGTCAAGGAAGCGTTGTATTTCCTTGATTTGGTCAAGGAAGCGTTGTATTTCTTGATTTGGTCAAGGAAGCGTTGTATTTCCTGATTTGGTCAAGGAAGCGTTGTATTTCCTTGACGGTCAAGGAAGCGTTGTATTTCGACGGTCAAGGAAGCGTTGTATTTCCTGACGGTCAAGGAAGCGTTGTATTTCCTCGATTTGGTCAAGAAGCGTTGTATTTCTTTTGGTCAAGGAAGCGTTGTATTTCGATTTGGTCAAGGAAGCGTTGTATTTCTTGATTTGGTCAAGGAAGCGTTGTATTTCCTGATTTGGTCAAGGAAGCGTTGTATTTCGACGGTCATAAGCGTTGTATTTCCTCGATTTGGCTCAAGGAAGCGTTGTATTTCCTCGACGGCTCGATTGTATTTCGATTTGGTCAAGGAAGCGTTGTATTTCCTCGATTTGGTCAAGGAAGCGTTGTATTTCCTCGATTTGGTCAAGGAAGCGTTGTATTTCTCGATTTGGAAGCGTTGTATTTCGACGGTCAAGGAAGCGTTGTATTTCCTTGATTTGACGGTCAAGGAAGCGTTGTATTTCCTGATTTGGTCAAGGAAGCGTTGTATTTCCTGATTTGGTCAAGGAAGCGTTGTATTTCCTTGATTTGGTCAAGGAGCGTTGTATTTCTCGATTTGGTCAAGGAAGCGTTGTATTTCCTCGATTTGGTCAAGGAAGCGTTGTATTTCCTTGACGGTCAAGGAAGCGTTGTATTTCCTTGATTTGGTCAAGGAAGCGTTGTATTTCCTTGACGGTCAAGGAAGCGTTGTATTTCCTGATTTGGTCAAGCGAAGCGTTGAAGCGTTGTATTTCCTTGATTTGGTCAAGGAAGCGTTGTATTTCCTCGACGGTCAAGGAAGCGTTGTATTTCCTTGATTTGGTCAAGGAAGCGTTGTATTTCGATTTGGTCAAGGAAGCGTTGTATTTCGACGGTCAAGGAAGCGTTGTATTTCGGCCGGCGAAGCGACGGTCAAGGTATTTCTCGAGCGTTGTATTTCCTCGATTTGACGGTCAAGGAAGCGTTGTATTTCCTCGATTTGGTCAAGGAAGCGTTGTATTTCCTCGATTTGGTCAAGGAAGCGTTGTATTTCCTCGATTTGGTCAAGGAAGCGTTGTATTTCGATTTGGTCAAGGAAGCGTTGTATTTCTTCGATTTGGTCAAGGAAGCGTTGTATTTCCTCGATTTGGTCAAGGAAGCGTTGTATTTCCTTGACGGTCAAGGAAGCGTTGTATTTCCTTGATTTGGTCATGAAGCGTTGTATTTCCAAGGAGCGTTGATTTGATTTGGTCAAGCGTTGTATTTGGTCAAGGAAGCGTTGTATTTCTTTTGGCGATTTGGTCAAGGAAGCGTTGTATTTCCTGATTTGGCCAAAGGAAGCGTTGTATTTCCTTGATTTGGTCAAGGAAGCGTTGTATTCGATTTGGCTTGATTTGGCAAGGAAGCGTTGTATTTCCTCGACGGTCAAAGGAAGCGTTGTATTTCTTGATTTGGTCAAGGAAGCGTTGTTTCCTTGATTTGGTCAAGGAAGCGTTGTATTTCGATTTGGTCAAGGAAGTTTGTATTTCGATTTGGTCAAGGAAGCGTTGTATTTCTCGATTTGGTCAAGGAAGCGTTGTTCTTTGATTTGGTCAAGGAAGCGATTTGGTCAAGGAAGCGTTGTATTTCCTTGATTTGGCTCAAGGAAGCGTTGTATTTCTCGATTTGGTCAAGGAAGCGTTGTATTTCCTCGATTTGGTCAAGGAAGCGTTGTATTTCTTGACGGTCAAGGAAGCGTTGTATTTCGATTTGGTTGTATTTCGGCAGCGTTGTATTTCGACGGTCAAGGAAGCGTTGTATTTCCTCGACGGTCAAGGAAGCGTTGTATTTCCTCGATTTGGTCATGCTGCATTTCTTCGACGGTCAGAAGCGTTGTATTTCGATTTGGCTTGATTTCGACGTCAAGGAAGCGTTGTATTTCGATTTGGTCAAGGAAGCGTTGTATTTCCTTGATTTGGTCAAGGAAG
This sequence comes from Chiridota heheva, assembly GCA_020152595.1. Taxonomy (NCBI): domain Eukaryota; kingdom Metazoa; phylum Echinodermata; class Holothuroidea; order Apodida; family Chiridotidae; genus Chiridota; species Chiridota heheva. The sequence continues at coordinate 29,153 of JAIGNY010001266.1, read as the reverse complement.
CGTTGTATTTCCTCGATTTGGTCAAGCGTTGTATTTCTGATTTGGTCGTTGTATTTCCTTGATTTGGTCAAGGAAGCGTTGTATTTCCTTGACGGTCAAGGTCATTTGGTCAAGGAAGCGTTGTATTTCCTGATTTGGTCAAGAAGCGTTGTATTTCCTGATTTGGTCAAGGAAGCGTTGTATTTGATTTGGTCAAAGAAGCGTTGTTGTATTTCCTCGAAGGTCGGCGAAGCGTTGTATTTCCTCGATTTGGTCAAGGAAGCGTTGTATTTCGACGGGTCAAGGAAGCGTTGTATTTCCTCGATTTGGTCAAGGAAGCGTTGTATTTCACGGTCAAGACGGTCAAGCGTTGTATTTCGATTTGGTCAAGGAAGCGTTGTATTTCCTTTGGTCAAGGAAGCGTTGTATTTCTGATTTGGTCAAGGAAGCGTTGTATTTCTTGATTTGGTCAAGGAAGCGTTGTATTTCCTCGATTTGGTCAAGGAAGCGTTGTATTTTTGATTTTGACGTCAAGGAAGCGTTGTATTTCTCGATTTGGTCAAGGAAGCGTTGTATTTCTCGATTTGGTCAAGGAAGCGTTGTATTTCCTCGATTTGGTCAAGGAAGCGTTGTATTTCCTTGATTTGGTCAAGGAAGCGTTGTATTTCCCGTTGTCGATTTGGTCATGAAGCGTTGTATTTCCTTGATTTGGTCAAGGAAGCGTTGTATTTCTCGATTTGGCAAGGAAGCAACGGCTCGAAGCGTTGTATTTCCTTTTCGATTTGGTCAAGGAAGCGTTGTATTTCCTCGACGGTCAAGGAAGCGTTGTATTTCCTCGATTTGGTCAAGGAAGCGTTGTATTTCCTTTGACGGTCAAGGAAGCGTTGTATTTCGACGGCGTTGTATTTCCTCGATTTGGTCAAGGAAGTTGCATTTCAATTTGGTCAAGCGTTGTATTTCCTCGATTTGGTCAAGGAAGCGTTGTATTTCCTCGATTTGGTCAAGGAAGCGTTGTATTTCCTCGATTTGGTCAAGGAAGCGTTGTATTTCCTCGATTTGGTCAAGGAAGCGTTGTATTTCCTCGATTTGGTCAAGGAAACGTTGTATTTCCTTGATTTGGTCAAGGAAGCGTTGTATTTCTCGACGGTCAAGGAAGCGTTGTATTTCCTCGATTTGGTCAAGGAAGCGTTGTATTTCCCTCTCAAGGAAGCGTTGTATTTCTTGACGGTCAAGGTCAAGGAAGCGTTGTATTTCTTGATTTGGTCAAAGGAAGCGTTGTATTTCCTTGATTTGGTCAAGGAAGCGTTGTATTTCCTGATTTGGTCAAGGAAGCGTTGTATTTCCTCGATTTGGTCAAGGAAGCGTTGTATTTCCTTGTATTTCGATTTTGGTCAAGGAAGCGTTGTATTTCCTCGATTTGGTCAAGGAAGCGTTGTATTTCCTCGATTTGGTCAAGGAAGCGTTGTATTTCCCTTGACGGGTCAAGAAGCGTTGTATTTCTCGACGGGTCAAGGAAGCGTTGTATTTCTCGATTTGGTCAAGGAAGCGTTGTATTTCCTCGATTTGGTCAAGGAAGCGTTGTATTTTGACGGTCAAGGAAGCGTTGTATTTCCTCGACGGGTCAAGGAAGCGTTGTATTTCGACGGTCAAGGAAGCGTTGTATTTCGACGGTCAAGGAAGCGTTGTATTTCCTCGATTTGGTCAAGGTTGTAGATTTGGTCAAGGAAGTTGTATTTCCTGACGGTCAAAGGAAGCGTTGTATTTCCTTGACGGTCAAGGAAGCGTTGTATTTCCTTGATTTGGTCAATTTCCTTGATTTGGTCAAGGAAGCGTTGTATTTCCTCGATTTGGTCAAGGAATTTGACGGTCAAGGAAGCGTTGTATTTCGATTTGGTCAAGGAAGCGTTGTATTTCCTCGATTTGGTCAAGGAAGCGTTGTATTTCCTCGATTTGGTCAAGGAAGCGTTGTATTTCGATTTGGTCAAGGAAAGCGTTGTATTTCCTCGATTTGGTCAAGGAAGCGTTGTATTTCCTGATTTGGGTATTTCCTTGATTTGGTCAAGGAAGCGTTGTATTTCCTCGATTTGGTCAAGGAAGCGTTGTATTTCCTCGATTTGGGTCAAGGGAAGCGTTGTATCAACGGAAGCGTTGTATTTCCTCGATTTGGTCAAGGAAGCGTTGTATTTCCTCGATTTGGTCAAGGAAGCGTTGTATTTCTTCGATTTGGTCAAGGAAGCGTTGTATTTCCTTGACGGTCAAGGAAATTTCGTTGTATTTCCTTGATTTGGTCAAGGAAGCGTTGTATTTCCTTGATTTTTGGTCAAGGAAGCGTTGTATTTCCTCGACGGTCAAGGAAGCGTTGTATTTCCTCGATTTGGTCAAGGAAGCGTTGTATTTCCTTGATTTGGTCAAGGAAGCGTTGTATTTCCTCGACGGGTCAACGGAAGCGTTGTATTTCCGATTTGATTTGCCATAGCGAAGCGTTGTATTTCGACGGTCGACGGGTCAAAGGAAGCGTTGTATTTCCTTGATTTGGTCAAGGAAGCGTTGTATTTCCTCGATTTGGTCAAGGAAGCGTTGTATTTCCGTCGATTTTGGTCAAAGGAAGCGTTGTATTTCCTTGATTTGGTCAAGGAAGCGTTGTATTTCCTTGATTTGGTATTTCCTCGAGGAAGCGTTGTATTTCCTCGACGGTCAATTGTATTTGACGGTCAAGGAAGCGTTGTATTTCCTGATTTCCATATTTCGATTTGGTCAAGGAAGCGTTGTATTTCTCGATTTGGTCAAAGGAGCGTTCCTTGATTTGGTCAAGGGAAGCGTTGCATTTCATTGATTTGGTCAAGGAAGCGTTGTATCTCCTTAATTTGGTCATGAAATTCCATACCAGACTGAAGAATTCCTATAAATTGCATGCACAGATTCCTACAGGCTTTTCTTATATGGAAAATTATTTATCTCATTTAACGATAACAAGGGCTTGATTGGTTGCCAAAAAACATGAAATAGGAAAACGGTATATGTTTTCTTATCTGTGATGTGCAGTCTATGGCACAACTTCATACCATTAGCATTATGGCCTGCGCACCTAACACTAACGATTTCAAATTTGAACGATCTTTTTCTAATTTGCGTCCAGGATATATTTTGCTTAACTTGTGCACAATTGATTTTAATGTGTAGGAATTGCTGGGTGAATGAAACCCGAATAACACAGAGTGTTACTTTTTACAAAAGTAGGATATTTCAAGAATTTTTTAAGTAGAAGCAGGGCCTACACTTAATAGCTGGGCAATATTTGCTGAGTAAAACCAAAATTGTCCAATTTGGACAAAAGTTTATCACACTTGAGTAAATGTCTTTATCAAATCTGTACTCGCATCTGGTCAGAATACATAAATTATTTATAACAGTGGTAAAATGTTTACTGAAACTGAAGTGCCATCGCGCGTACTGTTGGCAACTTGTACATGGCAGACGAAAATTTGATAGAAATTTTCGTTGGAATTCATCACAATTGATTGATAACTTCAGAGGCAAGTATTTAAGAGTATTTGATTATAGACAGTAGGTCCATACCCTAATTGGGAAAACAGTTTTGTTCTCCTGATCACGGGTACGAACCGTACTGATAGATAGCAGTAATGTATGACATTGTATACCAAACAAATACTAACGACAAATGAAACATGTAAAACGTGATTGTCTAGCTAAGGCTCGAACTTAATTACATTATGAGGCCTAACCTTAATTCCTAACGCTAACGTTAGGCTTAACATCAGTTACAGCTTGAACGAATTGTCGAAATTTGGGACACGTAGTATGCGTACTTCACATGTTTCTATGTAGCATTTAAAGGAAATGGAACTTGGTAAACGGAGAACGCCGAGCTCGATCGGTGATTTAAGCCAACGTGTTTTGACGACCCTTACAAAAGTTCCAGATCTGGCCCAAATATAAATTCCAGATCTGGTCCAGATATAAATTCCAGATCTGGCCCAGATATGCATTTCAGATCTGGCCCAGATACAAAATCCTGATCTGAGCCGGATCATAATATAATTCAAATAGACATTGAGCAGATATACATTTAACCTGATCAAACTTGATCTGGCTCAGATCAAACTTGATCTGGAATTTCCAGACGAAACTTGATCTCACTCAGATTAAATTTGATCTGGAATTTCCAGATCACACTAGATCTTACTCATTAAACAGTCTTGATCTGGCCAGATCAAACTTTTATTTACCCACTGCAGATAAATATGAACTTTTTCAAAGCTAGATTTTGATTTTTGTAAGGGGAAAGTCACCAAATCACAATTTTCTCCGTTGACGTAACGATAACAAATTATAAAAGTCACTTTCCTAAAAAGAATTGCTTCGTGTTTTTCTTCTTAATATGTTATTACATATGGGTAAAATTTCCATTTGTGAGTACAAATCACTCATATGTTTTTGGGTAGAAAATTGTGCTTAACTGTTGCTAACCTTTACCCATCTATGTAGTAAAGTTGTGCTCAACTTATGTTGGCTACTTTTTGTCCAAAAGCTATCAGGTGGCATATGGAACCGACAGTTGGCTAGAAAGCTTCCCACTTCGGTTAATTTATTCCCAGTGTATGAAGCTGATTGCATGTTTTATTTCTTATTCAATTTACAGCCCAAATTTTAGCCTTAAACCGTCGTGAGGGTAAACGTTCTGCATAGCCAATAACTTGTTATAATAATGCTATAAAAATAAATTTTGCTATCTATATCAATAAAGTTGGTCAACTTTATAGCAGGTGAGAACAGCTGATACCAAATAAAACTGATAAGAGCAAAATTTTGTTTACACTTGAAACGTCTTTATCCCGGCTTAAAGGTGCACTTCAAATTACCTTTATCTTACTCAGATCAATTTTTATTAGTATATCAAACGGATTTTACTCAAGGTTATTTCTGGCATTATTCGGCCAGATCAAAGTTGATTTGTATATCACATGTAGCATTATATCAAGATTAAAACTGGCTTGATCTGGCCAAATCAAACTTGATTTACCCACTGCAGATAAACATGATTTTTTTTAAAGCTAGATTTTTATTTTTTGTAAGGGGAGGGTCACCTAAATCACGAATTTTCTCGTTAACGTAACGATAACGAATTATAAAGTCACTTTCCTAAAAATACAAGAATATAATTCCCTTTGTGTTCTTCTTCTTAATATGTTATTACATGTGGGTAAAATTCGAAAACTCAAATGTGCAGACATTTAACGTGTTGGATCAGTTTGTTGTGATGTCGGTATCACGGGACTATTTATTTGCCGCATTGTAACCAATGATAAAAGTAAACGTACTTTTCGTACCAGATAAATGTGATATGTCACTTCAGGAACAGCCCGAAAAACTGGGTACTTTGAAATACCCAAGAAATTGGGTACTTTTATGTATTACGTCTTCGCATGAGCCTACACATTTGAATTGCCCACACTAAACGTATAGGGTTTCTCATTTTCCGCTCCAGATTGTCCAAAATTTCACTACATATCCTGAAATTTTGGAGACGGATAGGTAATAAATATTCAAATCTTTATTAAGTTGCTTTTTAAATTCATTGTCACCTTTGAGAAAATCAGTGAAAGAGATTATAAGCAATCTGTTTTGTTGATTTTTTCCAAAACGCGACGATGAATTTCAAAAGCAGCGGCAATCTTTTTAAACATCTATTTACTATCCGTCCCCAAAATTTAAGGATATTCAGTCAAATTTTGGACAATCCGGAGCAGAAAATGAAAAACCCCATATGTTTAATGTGTGCTAGTCAAATGTGTAGGCTCATGCTAATATATTTTGGATGAGGGCCTCAGTGGTGGACCAGGCAAGGAAGATGAGGGTTGCAGAGGCACGTGCTTCCCCACCTTTTTCAAAGTGTAACAAATTCGAGAAGAGCCCCTTTTCAGAGAGGAACTTGTCCTTTAGATCATATAATATTTAAATTGAACTGTTAAAGAAAGTATTGTCGCGCCAAAAGAGACTAAAAATATAAGCAGAATTTGCATATATTCATTTCTAATCTAACCTAAAGATAACGTTAAGGCCCAACAGCCCTAATTTGAACTTTTTCTATGAAAAACAAAACAAAACAGTTACATCTGCCTACCATTATTATCTCCGATTGTGTATGTGCAAAACATGTGAAATTGGGTCCAGGGAAAACTAACAGTGAGGACTTATCCCCTTGCTGCAGGTAGACTAACGTGCCATCTTCCGTTGTCTTTGTAAAGTTCAAAATTTGCCACTTTACGGAGATAAATACACCATGAGTATTATGTCAAATATCAAAGAAAACTCCCGTTATTATGTGCTTAGACAAATTTGTTTATTTCTCCCAAGCTTTCTTTTGGAAAATTGTAAAGGTGAGGCGGGCAATCACGACTGGCTTACTGAGGGCTTAGCATCAAGAACACTTATAAAACATAAGTAAAACACTTCACATACAGTTATCTACCTACTGTGGTGTAGCGCTTATCATACATGTCTACAGACCACGAGGTCCTGGGTTCAAGCCTGGGTTGGGTAGACACGCCAGTGCACCACAAGTGGTTATCAAAGGCCGTGGACATTGACTTGGTTGTCGATGTTATGTCTGTCCGTGCGTCGTACCTGTGTTCTCGTCCGGGTCGTATTAAGCGTTTCGTGATAGCATTGTTACTATCATAACCGATTACGCAGGTGACGACCCCGTCATTGTAATTGTGTGTTCACTCGTCGTCGTTCACATACAGTCATTTTCAGACTGTTGGTTACTTTTATTTGCTTAGGTTTTATTACTCACTTATGCTTTTTGTGTGATTTGGGATTTTCTTTCCCTTGCCTGACTGCTGCCACACTCGTTAAAAACAGGCAGAACAATTTTGTATTCTACCACAAGGCTGTTGAGGGCTGTGTGCTTCAATTTCAAGCGTATTCAATTTTGAAAATTGAATGGGAAAAAGTTGTTTGTTTCCAACTTTCTTTGAAATTGGCAACTACAGTCCGGCAGTATGCCTATTGATCATTTAATGGGAGATAAATGTTCCTATAAATGGGAATATTTTGCTACATGAAAGCCACTATTTTGTGATATTTCCCATAATCTTTTGCCATCCTAACGTTAAAGCCTCATGCAATGTTACAAATTTCAAATTTCAAATACGACTGGGAAAACTATCTTTGCTTGGGAAAATTTAAAACCGATGAAAATACCTTCATTACTGTCATGGCTAAAACTTTTCTAATCCCATTTGATATGTTGACCACGCCGTTTTCGAAATATTATAAATAATAGACAATAGAGCTATGCTTTTTGGCGCGAAGCAGCCATTTTGAAAATTTAATGTTTTTCAACACAATGATTTTTTTATATTTCAAGTACATAAAATATAATTTTATCGCAACATCTAAACAATATGGCAGCATGACTTCCAAATTCTTGTGTGTTATAAATAGTCCTATTAATAGGCTGCCAGACTGACGTACCTGCAAATAAAACAAGAAGAAAAATAGGTCACCAGTAATTTATTGACTGACAAATTATTGAAAACTTTTCCGATGTCCGGGGAGGGAGGGGATATTATAATTTTAATAGTTCACCGAAACGAAGTAAACATGAGATGTGCACCCTCACCAAATGACTCAAAGTTTGGTATAAATCCATACTAATTTATTTGCCCATGAATATCATTTTTTAACCAATTCCTGACCAGTTTGGATATGCATAATCAAGACCTATCATAGCTTTCCCGTCCCGGAAATTTTCCTCTATTTTGTTTTTATTTTCGCCCTTTCTCCGAAAGCAAGCAATTCTCTGGAAGCAAGCAATACCTTATTAGTTTTTTGCTACCTTTATTCCTGTACAAAATAGCAAGACATGTTAACATTACATGATAGTAATTGTTAGTATCATGTGACAGTCCTCCCCTGCAGACATCTTTCCAGTCAGATATATGTAATTTATACAAACGAGATGTTTCTTTAAATAGTCTACACATAAATTATACTATATTTCAGCATTCCAGTCTTTAACATTCCAGACGTTTAAACCTTTATGCATTTTTTAGTAAATCGAGAACGATTGTATACGAATGACTTTACCTATACAGTACTTCGAAGGCTCTATATATATATATATATATATATATATATATATATATATATATATATATATATATATATATATATATATATATATATATATATATATATATAAATATATATATATATATATATATATATATATGTATATATATATATATATATATATATATATATATATATATATATATATATATATATATATATATATATATATATATATATATATATATATATATATATATATATATATATATCGTAAAGCAGCAAATGTCATTGTTTTAAAGATATGTGAGTCATGTTAGTGAAAAATATAGCGCCTATTGTCAGGGCCTCAAATCGCTGGACCAAATTAGCCACAAAAAAGTTCTCCGGCAGCGAGACTACTCTGCGCACAGAAACTTGAGTTTGACTGGTGCAGGATGGACAAGGACGGAAAGTGGTTGAACACCGCGTTTTCAAGCTTCTCATTTCGAATAGTGTTCAGAGAACTGTCCTTCTTGCCCTAGAGTAAGGGAGAGGGGAGGGCTTTTTGAAAGTTAGACAAACGGAGGCAGAAGGTGCCCTTTTGAAAGTTGAGAGCGAGCCGAGACTGAAAGCGTCCTATTGAAAGTTGTATGAAATTATTCTAGGTTGTTCTTGAAGCTTAAAAACTGTAATTTACCAGGTCCCCCGACACTGAGGGGCGTGGTAAGGGAGAACATGGTCCCAATAATTTTCTAAGCAGTAATTTTTAAAAGTAGGTCATATACGCCCGATGGGCAATTGCCAACATTAGTCCTGGCTCCCCAATCTCAAGCTCATAGCCAGGATTTGCCTACCGAAAGTAGGGGAAAGTCGAAAGTGTGAGGGATCACAAAATCACGCTAAGATGCATAACATCCCCATACAAAAGTATGGAAGAGAGTCGAGGTAGTGCAAGTTCCCCCTTGCTTCCACAAATCCCGCCTATTCTCAATATGTATAAAAAACCGGCGGTCAGAGGACACGTGTCCCTACTTCTTCGAAATCTTACATAAGTGCCTTTTTTTTAAATGAAAAGAAAGTAGCCCCTCAATTATTGTCAAAAAGGTGCACTCACTTGATTTTCTGCTCCACCTTCCCATGCCCCAAATTCCTTCCAGCACTTCTGACTGTGCTACCATCGGAACCGACGGCTTAACTTCTCTTCCGAAGGACGGTGAGCGCTAATCAACCGTTGCCACTTTTCTCAGCAGCTCAGCAGGAGCTGCAAGAAACGTACACAGCAAATTCAAGTCTTCAATAATTGAACACTATTTGAGTAACAAAAGTGTAACAGCTTTAGAACTCATCTTGGTGTTCTGAACACATGGTATTCTCATAAATAAACACTAAGTGTTCTACTTCTGAACACCAGACGTCCAATTTTGAACACATAAACGTGTTCTATTTGTGAACACATTCACATGTAATTGGCATGTAACTGAAAGAGAACGCATAATTTGAACACTTGCTCTTCAGCAGTTTAGTGACCAGAGCTGTAGTTGAGTGAAGTTGGTAAAGTATTTATCTAAATGTAGTTTTATCGCATTCAAGGTAGGCGATCCACAGTAGTAAATAATTCTCAATGCGGCAAACATAAATTTGAACTTTAAACTGTAAACTGTTATCTATTGGCTGTTATGGTATACGAATCAACAAAGCAAGGCCCAATCAGATTTGTTTTCTCCGCAAAACGGTTGATATATTTAGCTGTTCTGTATCTACCTTGCCATACAGCCAGATCAGCGACACATCTCCAGTTTTACTGCCAGACCCGCCAAGGCAAAAAGGTGAAAACCCACTTCAAAAAAAGAAAAAAGAAGCACAGGTAACTATTACATTTATAATTTACCTATATCATTACTCTGTGTTAGCATCTTAACAAATGCAGGAATATTCCCGTGAATAACAATTCGTATAGTATGACCACGTACATTAAGGGCGGTACTACTCTGTAATTCTACTGTGTAATTGAAATGCTGTTTAAGAGTGGTTGTGTACATATTCTAATCAGCATTGTGTAATTATTATCAAGTTGGTTGAAATATGGGATGTGGAAAATGTAATTGTTTATTGTAAATCAACAATAAATAGAAATTGCCGCCAAGTTGGTATTTTAAACGACTGCTTTTTTTTTTTTTTTGTGGAACACTTGGTTTAAAAGACCCATACAACGATCATTGAAGTTAAAGTGATCGTGTATTATGTGTGCGTTTCATCTGTACATATATATTCCCAGTTCTTGAATGCTGACTTACGAAATGGAAAATAGAGTACGACGGGAATGGCCTGGATGAGCAGTTCATTAACAATTTGGCAGGTAAATGGACAGTATTTTATTTACTTCGGTTATTTAATATGACTTCGTATAACACATTGCATGTGATTTTAATCACCGGCGAGGCTAAAATGAACCTAGATTCATGTGCATTGCACTGCACAGATGCATGTAGGGCCTACCGTTGGGCCTATAATGCTATAGTATGCACATAGGTCCACGCCTAAGCCCTAGTCAGATGTGCTATATTCCAGGTTCATTTCAATCTCGCGGGTGACTGAAATCACATCCAGTTTATTATAAAAGTCATATTTAATAACCGAAGCGATTAAAATATTGTCCTCTTTTCCTTGAAATTGTTAATAAACTGCCGATTCAGAGTTTATAAGCACATTGTTCCTCTCATTGCTTAGCGTACTTCGTCCCCATCTTGATCTCATTTCACCCGACAAAAAATATATGACAGTTCCGACATAAAACACAATTTCCTGAAGCCATAATCAGACACTTATGACTGTATGAGTTGGAGAACCAGTTCCCCGGTTACATGTTTCCTGCGGGTTGGAAGGTAAAAATGGAAATTGGTAAAATCGAGGAAAATGTTGGTAAAATAATTGCAAATTGTGGTGAATTTGGCCAATTTTCCAAAAAAGAATTAAATTTCCCAAAAATTGAAGCAAATTTAGGAATGCTTCCCTTAAATGAAAGAATTTTTTTCTGGAAATTGAAGCAAATTTTCTGAAACATGAAAAAAAACTCTCCGAAAATTTCAGATTGAATCCCAAAAATGAAGGAAATTTCTTGAATATTGGAGGAGATTTTCCGAAAATTGAAAGAAATTTAGCAGCAACGTTTCACGGGAATTCAAATTACACCAGTGCAAATTTGCTGATTGTAACCGAGAAAGTTTGGGGGTCTGGTACAAAAATTGAGGAACTTTTATTCAAGCATTTTGAAGATCCACCCTTGGGACCGCGGGACGTGCTCTGTATGCCACTGCAAGGAGAGCACAATCCAAGGTCATTGCAAAGTTAGCGTTTGTAATTCAAGCATAGGCGGCGAAAGCGGGGCCCCAAAAGCATCAATGGGCGGCCAGGACTTCCCCCACTCACCCCCTCCCCCCTCCAATAATCGTTTGTAATTTTCATATTTTTGGTATATTTTCAGTCAACCCGAGATTTAATTAATATGATCTCTTTATATGATACCCTAGATCATGTAGTCAACAATAACAATCTTCAATTATACAAAACAAAAACTTCGAAATTTTTGTAACACATTTTCTGCAATAGATAATGTTTAGTCATATGATCATAATTACTTGCATTACGTCTCACCAATGACAAATCGCCGCACTGACCTGATTCTAACACATTATAAGCGGGCTTTATTAAGAGTTGGCACTATTGATATTGGCCTATACCTGGAAGTGGATATATTTATTTTCTAACAATTTGGAACGTTAGGTTGCTCACTTGAATCATAAAACATGGGTCAAATCATAATTGAATTAAGACCTCCAACTTTTCTTTATAAATTGAAAAGCTGCTCGTTGCATTCTGCTAATTTTGCAGTAAAATTTTGTTTTCAAATAGCCTACATTAAGCAGCAGACTCTATGGAGAATATTAAAAGTCCAAATATATATTTTGTATGCAGGCTTGTAGCCAGGACTTTAAAAGGGGGTTGGTTTTTTGTATAAAAGTGCACTTCATTCCTGCACCTCGGAATTTGTTTATTGCGAAAGTGATGTTTTTCATCACGTTTTTCCCCGAGAGAAGGATATAGATTCGTCTAATGGTCAGACCTCTTCCGGTTCTTCATCAAGCTTTGAAATTTCAAGTGCTTATTATGTATTTAGATTGCAAAAAAGAAATTTTTTAGAAAAAAACGCCGTTCTTCAGAGAAAATTTAAAAATGTAGAATAATATATTAGTAATATATTAATACTTTGTGCGATATTGTATTTATAACGTGAACTAAGACACCGATAGGTAGAGGGAATGGGGAGGGCGGGGAGGGGTGTAACAGGTTCGTTTTAAAAGTTTGACCAAATTTACACATGTTTATAGTAACTTGTTGGAAGCTGATCAAATATTTTTCTTTTAGACTACATATATTTTTCAAAGAGTGATCATAGAGCTATATCCATGCACAGAAACGTGAACAATAAAACATTATATTTCCACATTATTTGTTTTCATGATTTTTGTGTATGTGTATATTGTATAAAATTTATTTCTTTGACATTAATCTTGACTTTCTTTATATGCGTTGGTGACGTACTTTTTTGCTCTTTAAATGTCAATTTTTCGAGAGCTTCGGGGGAGGGGGTTCGCCCTGGAACACACAAGGGGCACTAGGGCAGGTCCCTGGACCCCACGCCGAAAAGCGATCACTCCTGTTTCTTTAAATAGATTTACGCCTGTTCAGTGGCAAAAAACCTCCCCCCTCCCAAATGAAATTTTAAAAACAGACAAAATGGATGATGGGTTTGCTAATATTTATGAGGGCTTGTCATTTTGTCACCTTTTCCTTCATACCAGGGGCTAACATCCCTATTGGCTGCATAGGCTTAAGCCTAAGGTCCGATAATTAGGTGTAAAAAATTGAATGTATGATCTAAAAATCATCTTTATCAACTTTATCTTATAGGGTTATGAGATCAGGATTTTTAGTGAAAGTTATAGAAATTAAATTCATAATGAATCAATTAAATTCATGCAAAAATAAAAAGGGTCCCGTCATGCAGACTCAGCCCAATGCCCACTAACGCTTAATTCACTCCTGCTTTATTCATACTATGGATAAAATGCCGCAATCCGCGAAAAGAGAAATCAAGTGTAAATAAAGGGCGGATCTTGAAATTCAAACCTTAAGATTATTGGTTCAAAACTGAAGATCTTTGGTCAAAAATCCAAATTTTTGGTTATTAATTGATTGTGTTTGGTCCAAATTTGAGGGATTCTGGTGTAAACTGGAACTTCAAGTTTCGGTCCAAAACTAATCATAAATCAGTCGATACAAATAAAAGATTCCAACACCTCTCTGTTCACTTACTTATACTTTGAAAACATATTTTGCGGCTATAGCATTTTTAAAGGGGTAATCCCTTAGACACACCACTGTTCTTGTTCTTGAATATCTTATGGCTACATACTGACATAAACAAAAGATCTAATCTAACTCATGTCTTCATATAAGGAAATTGTGTTTCAAATTACCAAAACAATTTGTATGAAAATGGAAAAAAAATCACTACTGCAATTTGTTGAATTCAGAAACTCCATAAGAAAATCATCACAACAAAGGACATAGAAACAACAGTAATAAGAGACTAAGTTCAATCTAGCCGGGAGGAGACACTAATTTTTCAGAAAGATCGCGCTCACAAAATTAGATCGTGCAAACGGTCATCTGTTGTTATACTTTGTAAACCGTTTTACCGAGTTTTATTTTGCTAAAAGATCTTTCAATTGTACACACAATTCAACACAATTAGTTGTAATCAAACGGAGTTTTACTGTATAATGAATAATGAAACTGCTAATTCCAATTTCTTCCCCGACAAGTCGAGCAAACACAAATCTACCCAAAAACGTGAATGGAATCATCTCCCCAGCAAAGCGTAGTATTACTTTATATTTGTATGTGTTGAAATTACAGAAGAGTGGGGAAATTTTCCCGACAAACGGCATGATTTTCCCACCAGCATATCTTTTCTGGGAGGTGCTGCACCCCGCCCCACGCCCCCTCCCACCCAAATGGCGAGGTCCGTGGTTATTCCATTGTTCGTGGTTTGTTCAGCCAGCATTGCATGATATAAAAGTTAGTCACGAGTATTTGTCTTCGAGTCACTTGTGGTCAGTTTGAGTTCCATGTATGCTTTTTTATTTCATTTTTAAGCTAACATTTTATAGAGTGAATACATATTTTCCTTCTTACTGCAAGAAAGAAGCAATACTGTTAAATTGACGACAAATGCATCTGTACTTCACTTCGGACGAAATACTTAAAAGTGACTTTTGCTTCTTCTTCTTCTTCTTCTTCTTCTTCTTCTTCTTCTTCTTCTTCTTCTTCTTCTTCTTCTTCTTCTTCTTCTTCTTCTTCTTCTTCTTCTTCTTCTTCTTCTTCTTCTTCTTCTTCTTCTTCTTCTTCTTCTTCTTCTTCTTCTTCTTCTTCTTCTTCTTCTTCTTCTTCTTCTTCTTCTTCTTCTTCTTCTTCTTCTTCTTCTTCTTCTTCTTCTTCTTCTTCTTCTTCTTCTTCTTCTTCTTCTTCTTCTTCTTCTTCTTCTTCTTCTTCTTCTTCTTCTTCTTCTTCTTCTTCTTCTTCTTCTTCTTCTTCTTCTTCTTCTTCTTCTTGTCTTCTTCTTCTTCTTCTTCTTCTTCTTCTTCTTCTTCTTCTTCTTCTTCTTCTTCTTCTTCTTCTTCTTCTTCTTCTTCTTCTTCTTCTTCTTCTTCTTCTTCTTCTTCTTCTTCTTCTTCTTCTTCTTCTTCTTCTTCTTCTTCTTCTTCTTCTTCTTCTATCTTCTTCTTCTTCTTCTTCTTCTTCTTCTTCTTCTTCTTCTTCTTCTTCTTCTTCTTCTTCTTCTTCTTCTTCTTCTTCTTCTTCTTCTTCTTCTTCTTCTTCTTCTTCTTCTTCTTCTTCTTCTTCTTCTTCTTCTTCTTCTTCTTCTTCTTCTTCTTCTTCTTCTTCTTCTTCTTCTTCTTCTTCTTCTTCTTCTTCTTCTTCTTCTTCTTCTTCTTCTTCTTCTTCTTCTTCTTCTTCTTCTTCTTCTTCTTCTTCTTCTTCTTCTTCTTCTTCTTCTTCTTCTTCTTCTTCTTCTTCTTCTTCTTCTTCTTCTTCTTCTTCTTCTTCTTCTTCTTCTTCTTCTTCTTCTTCTTCTTCTTCTTCTTCTTCTTCTTCTTCTTCTTCTTCTTCTTCTTCTTCTTCTTCTTCTTCTTCTTCTTCTTCTTCTTCTTCTTCTTCTTCTTCTTCTTCTTCTTCTTCTTCTTCTTCTTCTTCTTCTTCTTCTTCTTCTTCTTCTTCTTCTTCTTTATTATTCTTCTTCTTCTTCTTCTTCTTCTTCTTCTTCTTCTTCTTCTTCTTCTTCTTCTTCTTCTTCTTCTTCTTCTTCTTCTTCTTCTTCTTCTTCTTCTTCTTCTTCTTCTTCTTCTTCTTCTTCTTCTTCTTCTTCTTCTTCTTCTTCTTCTTCTTCTTCTTCTTCTTCTTCTTCTTCTTCTTCTTCTTCTTCTTCTTCTTCTTCTTCGAATTCTTCTTCTTCGAATTCTTCTTCTTCTTCTTCTTCTTCTTCTTCTTCGAATTCTTCTTCTTCTTCTTCTTCTTCTTCTTCTTCGAATTCTTCTTCTTCTTCTTCTTCTTCTTCTTCTTCTTCTTCTTTCTTCTTCTTCGAGCTCTTCTTCTTCTTCTTCTTCTTCTTCTTCTTCTTCTTCTTCTTCTTCTTCTTCTTCTTCTTCTTCTTCTTCTTCGAGTTCTTCTTCTTCTTCTTCGAGTTCTTCTTCTTCTTCTTCTTCTTCTTCTTCTTCTTCTTCTTCAGCTCTTCTTCTTCTTCTTCTTCTTCTTCTTCTTCTTCTTCTTCTTCTTCTTCTTCTTCAGGCTCTTCTTCTTCTTCTTCTTCTTCTTCTTCTTCTTCTTCTTCTTCTGAGCTCTTCTTCTTCTTCTTCTTCTTTCTTCTTCTTCTTCTTCTTCTTCTTCTTCTTCTTCTTCATCTTCTTCTTCTTCTTCTTCTTCTTCTTCTTCTTCGAGCTCTTCTTCTTCTTCGAGCTCTTCTTCTTCTTCTTCATCTTCTTCTTCTTCTTCAGCTTAGTCTTCTTCATCTTCTTCTTCTTTTCTTCTTCTTTTTCTTCTTCTTCTTCTTCATCTTCTTCTTCTTTTTCTTCAGCTTAGTCTTCTTCATCTTCTTCTTCTTTTTCTTCTTCTTTTTCTTCTTCTTCTTCTTTTTCTTCAACTTAGTCTTCTTCGTCTTCGTCTTCTTCTTTTTTTTCTTCTTCTTCTTCTTCTTCTTCTTCTTCTTCTTCGACTTCGACTTCTTTATCTTCGCCTTTGTCTTCTTCTTCTTCTTCTTCTTCTTCTTCAACTTAGTCTTCTTCGTCTACCGTCGATACGCCAATGACGATTAGTGATAATTAAAATGAAGGTTTTATTTGTCTAGTGAAAATTTCTCCATACTCTGTTACTATTTTTCTCATTTACAGGCTTTTCTGAATCAAAATGCCGCCAAACGTCAATTTGTCACATATTGATTACGATGCAAACTGCTTTTGCGATGAGCCATTGCCCAATAAGTTACTATATTATCGCTACAACAATAGAATATGGGGATTTTTTTGCAACCATTGCGAGACCGAATGTATTTTGCCGCATACAACCTATAAAGCATATGGTGATGATCACGATGCTACGATGGAGGAAACGCAGGTGGCGATAAGAAACAAAGATCAGGCATACGCCCAACTAGCCAGAGGAAGCCATATCGCGTGGAATCGAATTCAAGGAGTGTATCAGCACCATGCGCTGATAGAAAAAATAGTGCAATCATATCTTATCGTGATTCACTTTGACAGCAGCTTGAAAATTACGAGGAAGAAGCTTAACATGACCTCGTGTTCTGACATGGATTATGCCAATCTATATCTTGTTCAATATGACACGCAAATCGAGAACAATAATCCGTATTGGCTTGTCATGGCAAGAGCACTCGCGAGAGAAGGAGAAACTGGTTACAATCTAATTACCAACAACTGCGAATCCTTTGTTAGGTATTGCAAGACCGGATTGGGCATCAGCTTGCAGGTACGTACAAAATTGATGGCAATCAAAAAAATGGTGTCTACCATATTCAATCCAGCACTGACGGGTATTGTCGATCTTGCGCAGGTCACAATGCCAGCTGCAAAAGTACTGATATCCAAGTTTCTTACTACAGAGATTATTGAAAAATGTATCAAAGGTGGCGCCGACGCAAGTCTTACCGCAAATCTCATCGGAGGAGCGATGTTTTTTATTGCAGAAGGTGTGTGCCTTGCTTATGATCTGACTAGTCTTTGGATGCACAGGAAAGACAGTAAGCTTCCTAAGGATGATTTTAATAAAATTGTATTAGCACGTGTTGTCAAATTTATTGGTCGAGCTTATTTTGGCGTCGTTGGGTCAGTTGCAGGAGGTCTTATAGGAGCTGAAGTTGGTGCACTTGTTGGGACCTTCATTTTCCCTGGCTTAGGCACTGTTATTGGGTCGGGTGTTGGGGGTATTTTTGGTAGCGTTGGAGGAGGTACGGGTATGGTTGCGACCTTTGAAGGAGCGCGCACCATAGGCTGGTCATTTGCTCGTAGTGAAACAGTATCTAACATCAACGAACTGAATCAAGGGGATCATATTATAACATATGGACATATTTTTCACCCAAGATGTCATGCAATAGTCTCATCAGTGAGAACGGACGTGGGTAAAATAAGGGTTATTAGGAATACAATGAAACGAGGGATTGTGGAAGAGTGGATGGTATTTACTACACTGGAGCGAATCAGGTATTTCATGGGAGAGTGCCACAATCCAATGGAAGTTATCAATAGAGCACGAGAAGATGTCGGAAGGCATAATTTCAATATTGCACTTTACAATTGCAAGACTTTCGCCATACAGAAAAAAATGAAAAAGGAATTCGATATCTAGTTCTGCGTTTCCAGTGATGATGTTGTATAGATATACTTGTTTGTCGCAACATTTCACTTAAACATCTTTGTATATGTTATAATACATCATTTGGTGAATTAGTTCGGAAATATCATGTACATGTTCTTAACGTATTGTCCATGGCTTAAGAATGATCTTAAATGACCCTTTATGTGAGCTTTCACCAAATTTAGTGACCATTGCGAGTTCCAGGAAGGGGCGACTGGCCTATTGATTCAGCAGTCGCAGTCCGGAGCACCGCTAAATCTTGCACAAGTCTAGCGAATATGTCTGGCGGTTTTTCCCATCCAAATAAGGTGTACTCACAGGATAGAAGAATGATGATCGACATTATATCACACGAACTGCACAATCCGCTCTAAAACCAATGAAATAGTGCTTTTAAAATGTCTTCTGAAATTGTGTCTAATATGATCTACTGACCTTGAAAATCACCGGGAGCAGCCTCTGGGGATGAGAAGGGGAAACCCCTCAGACTCTCCCCCAGCAGATAGTATATTGTGCGCCGTTGGTAAATCTGGCCAGAAATATTTTCGTCCGTCCTTGTTTACAGGTGAATATCAGCCGCTTTGCTAAGGGCATTGGATAAACATGTGTGTTCCTTCCGTAGTATCTTTACCTGACCAAGCGACTATGTACTCCTATGTATTTTTGTTGTTGTTGCAATATAATGTACACAAACAATGCTAGTTGTAATACGCATTTGTGTTGTGAGGGAATAGTTAGATGATTTTAGTGTTGTTATCAAAGACAGAAAATTGGGCATCGTCTTCCGGTCAAAAAACTTGACTGGCCCAAAGAGTGAATACAACTTTACAAACGAAGAAAAAACCTTACATTAATGTGTTCTTAATCTTCCCCTACATCCTGGGCTAAACATTATAAGCATTATACAGTTCTAGTATATTCTTAGTATTAATTATTTCTTTTTTTACATTTAACCTGTTAATTTTTCTTTTCAACCATGTGTTATCTGTTTATTATGTGCAAGTATTCTATTAAGAAAACGTTAAAGACAAAAAACCTCATACAAGTGGGGGAGCGATTTCTTATGGGGACTTCTCAAATCATATGCATACATCCCAAT
>JAIGNY010001266.1:0-7500 GCA_020152595.1 Chiridota heheva | reverse complement strand
GTGCGTATCCTGAAAAATGATTTAAAAAATGTTCAAACTTTGTTTCGATTTTTTGTTAAATAATCTGTTACATATATAAACAGAGCTAATGAATAACGCGTTATGCGCCTAGTACAGGATGCCCTAGTACAGGATGCCCTCGTACATTGCTCAATATGTGCCCACCTTGTATGCATTATCCTGTACCAAACGGATAGCGCGTTATTCATGACCCTTTATTGAAATTGGAAAATCGGAAGTGAAGAGAGATGAATACATAATTACATAAAAATATGCATATTTAATAAGTATTTAAATCAGTTTGTTTCAGTTGATGCTTATTCCTGTTTTCATTGTATAAAGTCCATGAATCCGGTGGGAAGATGTTACCTTTTACGCTTTATTTTCCTAAAACGAATTATTCACATGAAGCCGCTTGTTTGTATCCTTCTCTTTTTGTATTCTTTCATTTTAATGTTAATCCTAATTCAGCTAATTTTGTTAAGTTTAACCCATTTTGTTAATAGATTTCACATTATGCTGTTAGATGTTGTCACTTGTGTTGTCACTTTCAACAAAAATATAATCTCACAACTTGTACGATATGCATTCGATAGGGATGCAGGAAGCTTTCCACAGGTGGGGGAGCGATTTCTTATGGGGACTTCCCAAATCATATGCATACATCGCAATCTGTAGATAGAATAAGCAGATAAGTGAGACCAAAACAATAAAGAAAAAACAACAGACCAGAATTTGTGTACCTGATTTTTTTTTAAAAGAAGCACCTTTTCATTGGGGACACATTCCTCTCATTCAAGGGAATAACAACAGTTGCTAGTTCCTTACTATTGGGTCAGTGATTAAGGAGCATTTTCTAAAATATTTGGTTAAGAGGGGGTGGGGTGGGGGTGGTGGTTGGGGTGGCTTGCATTCGCAAATATTTAATGGTTTTGCCTCCCTGGAAAAACAATAGTTTCGCTACTCAATCAGTGTCATGAGTATTGAGGTTAACCGAATGTATTACTCTCAAATCCCATTAGTTCCACATAACCCATAACACAGACTTGGAATGGGGAGGGGCAGTTGTAGGTAAACGGTATCAAATATTTTGGTTTCAGAAATTTCTTACTAAAGATCACTACACACACTGACATGCTTGGGAAGTTATAAAAGTCATTTGACAAACCAAAGATTGGAAAAAATGCACTGCGTGACGTGTGAATAAAGGTAATAAAAGGAACCATACCATTTACCATTAATTTGATTACCAAAATCAAGATAAATGAAACTATTTACACCTGTTCACGAACAAACCTGAAATTTGTGATGAAAATAGCCTTAGAAAAATATATTGATGGTTATCTATTCATTTATTAATTAGTTCTGTCAAGAAATTTGATAAAGGCTGCAATGAAACAGCTTTTTTGAGTCTAACATGGCTCTCAAAATAGCTCCAAATTTCCCCCAATTTTGCACCTAAGGAAAATATTTTCTGAATTATTTTGCGGGGAATGCATTGGTTACAAGGTTATCTTGCCATTATGAAGAATTAAATAACCAGGAATGGGCCCCAGGTTTGAAATAATAGTCAAAATTCAACAAAATCTGATATTTTTCCAATACAGCCTTACCCTAATGACCCCTATATTCATTACTGCATAATATATGCACTACATGTATCTATGTAGCGTATGAGAAAATCTGCATCCTGAAGGCTTATGACTAGCTACCACCTAGTTCTTGCTTCATATCGGATTCAGATAAAGGCCTATAAGCAGGGAATAGTCGCATTTACATGTAGGCTCCTCCAGGGTAAAATAGTCATTTACAGTGCAATGCAGACGTGTTGCCAGATAGTCATTTACAGTGCAATGCAGACGTGTTGCCAGATTCAATTTGAATTCTTTAAAAACATATTATCATATCGTCTGTATATTTTTCAGCCGGTGTAAAGTAAATCCCCCCCTCCCCCCCTTCTTCCTTTCCTGGCCTTTATTTCTTAGGGAAATTTGGGCCCCCAAATAATTCATCCGTAGCCATCCAGTAAATTTGGTCATTGAACCCGCCATTGAATTTCCTCAATCTCAAAAATGAGCCAGGGTTGGGAGGTTATGTAGAAAGAACTAAATTTCAAGAAAAATTTGAGGTTTTTACTGTAGTCTAATACCATTATATGACCCCTTTTCTAACAGAATTTACAATGTTAACATTTTTTCAACAATTATGAACATATTTTAAAATACATGTATTCTTGCACCAGGGTGCTAAAGCTAAATCCATCCGAGCCATTCAGTCGGTGCTGATCCCCGTTTCCCATGGCGCAAGCGAATGAGAGTACATTACTCCCCCTGGACAGGACGCCAGTTCATCTCAGTTTAACTCCCCAGCAGAGCAGGTACTTATTTTACAGCTGAGTGAACTAGAGCAAGTAGAGTAAAGTGTCTTGCTCAGGGACACAATGCAGCGCTCACGACGAGAATCGAACTCGGTACCTTTCAAATACGAGCTTGACTCCTTAACCACTGAGCCACTGCACCTCTTAAGGGTTTTAAAGACTAGTGGATTTGTTGTTCAAAGCAATTTTCACATCCTATTGTGGAAAATCCAGGGATTTTGCGTTACAGTTACTTGCGGCGTCCAGGATCTCCCAGCCAGAAAAAGTTTAGAGTAAAAAGGTAAAATGTAAGCAAAAAAGTGTTGCCACTTTTTTGGGTGAGATTAAAGACTGCTAGAATATGGATTAATTATATATCTTATCATATTTCATTATCTTTTTGCACTTTCCGATTATATCACTGGCGAAGCTTCAGATCAAGATTAAGTTCCAGCGAAGCAAGAATCATGCCAAAGACTTAAGAGCAAATGTCGTCAAACAGAGCTGATATTTCTTAATCAGTCAATTAGAAAGTAAACCTACTTATTTAATATGTTTACTTTAAGTGAATCTGTACCTCGAGATGACCTACATATGTTCAAAGTAGTTAATTTCCTCAAAATTGATATAAAAAAATGGTCAAAACTTGTTACAGGTATAAGCCCTTACTGTACTGTATGTAATTTATGGTTTTCTGCTTGAAAACAAATCTTCATGTAATATTCAACTATTCGTTTGAAGAAGCAGGATAATGGGTTGTGGAATTTTCCCTTTTATCACAACAAACCCCTAGCTGGAGCCAGTAAGGGGTACCCTGGCAGGGCAGAAAAGGGCCATGCATCATGAATTTGGGGGCACTTCAAATATGAAGTATAGGAATAAATCACTACTGTTCATATAATAGGGAAATGTAAACAGAAACAAAAGAAGCTTAAGCAATTTTCAATTTAGATTATCTGAAAAGAAAATAACCCTTTTTCCTTTTTTCATAGTTAAAAAAGTGTACTTTTCAATCACACATAGAAGAGCATTAGGTTCCTAAATTCTGAGATTAATAGTCTTTTTGAAATTTTGAAAATATGAGTAACTAATCAACGGTTGAAAATCTTTCAATATGTTCAAAAAATGATGTACTGTATTGTCTGTACAGAAAAATACCTCAAATTAGTAATGCTTTTCTTTATATGTCTTCCCTTAATTTCAGCAGAACTTGAAATGTTCAAAATGTCTTCTCTTTGCAAAGAGAAGACATTTTGAACAGTTGGAGGTTAGATGGGGGTATGGTCAAGATTACATCCTCTTTATTAGAATTATCTTCCCCATTTCAAAGAGAAATAGCAGCGTACAAAACTCTGTGTGGATTTACATTTAAAGATATAGACTATGTCGCATTCATACTTGAGCAACACACAAATTTGCATATTTGCACAAAAATCTTCAAGCAGCTTTAATCTGGCTAATTTTTTACTGGTTTTGATGACGGTTTTAATTTTTCATGTTTTTAATGGACTTTAACTTAATTCCTGTCCATATACCTTTAATGTTTGTGCAATTTTGAATTTTTCAAAATGCCAACTAGTAGGAATTTTAAACATACTTATTAGAAAAGGCTCTGCTTAAAACCAGAAACATCTCAACCTGCCCTCAAATGGAGCAGGGCTGGTCGAAGAAAATGTTATATATTTCTTTGTTTCCCAAACCACAAAACTGTACAGTTTCACCTCTCCAAGGCTCCTTCAAGATAACAACTACTCCCACTCGACGACGAATGAACACACAATGACAATGACAGGGTCGTCGCCTGCGTATTCGGTTATGATAGTAACAATGCTATCACGAAACGCTTAATACGACCCGGACGAGAACACAGGTATGACGTACGGACAGACATAACATCGACAACCAAGTCAATGTCCACGGCCATCGATAACTAGTTGTGGTGCACTGGCGTGTCTACCCAACCCAGGCTTAAACCCAGGGCCTCGTGGTCTGTAGACATGTATGATAACCGCTACACCACAGTCGGCACTCCCACTGGTGTTATGTCGTATGTACTTAGAACCCACTGGTTCTAAGTACATTAGGGATTGATGCGATTTGTATCAAAAAGATCTTTCGTGTATTGTTGAAGAATCTTAGCTGAATATGTTTAAAATTCACTGTAAATGGAAACAAAATTCTCATTTTGATATTTTGCAGGTGTATGAAAATTTAAAAGGCAATTGATTTATAAATGGTTTAAAAATTTCACAAAATCAATAAAGAAATTGACCGTTTTACAGCTTTTTGAATTTTCAGACATAAATATATAAACTTTTATAGCTATAGGTATGCTATGTTTTCGACTCCGTTTGTTTGTTTGTTTGTCATCAAGATATTTCAAGAACTGATAATTGGATTCTGCTCAAATTTGGTGTGTGGTTTTGATACTGCTTATGAAACAAGTGATTACAATTTGAAACATATTGAAATAGGGGAAGGGTAAAAATGGGGAGGGGGACAATTTATCTGTCATCAAGATTTCTCAAGAATTGATGATTGGATTTGGATCAAATTTGGTGTGTGGTTTTGTTACTACTTTAGAAAGACGTGAGTTGGAGTAGGGGAAGGGCAAAAAGGGAAGGGTGAGGATGTTTTAGGGTGTGTTTGTTTGTCATCATCATATCTCAATGAGTAGTCGCTGGGTTTTGATTAATTTTGATGTGTGGTTTTGTTTCAGCTTAAGAAAGAAGTGAAAAAAGTGTGTAAAGTTTGAGCGATATTGGTACAGGGGAAGAATGCAAATGGGGTGGGGACATTTTGTCTGTCACCAAAATATCTGTAGAACTGATGACTGGATTTGAATTTTCTCTGCTTTAGGAAGTGATTAAAATTTGGGACATATTGGAATAGGGGAAGGGCAAATATGGAGTGGTGGGGATGTTTTAGGGAAATATTTATCAACACTTAGTTAAAACTTTCAAATGGAATGTGCTGAACAATGAACTTATGCCATGAAAGAACAGCCATACAAGGAATTTTCTGCACTCAAAGAAAATTAAGTAAAGTGCTCTCTGGTATCAATGGAATCAAAGCAATTGGTTTCTGCCATGAATGAAAATGATGGAATGTGAATCTACATGTTCCTTGTATAGAGCTCCAACAATGAATGCTTAGCCTGAATTACACTAAAAACAATGATCACAAGTGATGATCCTCAAGTGATGATCACAAGTGATGATCCTCAAGTGATGATCACAAGAGATAATCCTCAAGTGTTTAGAATGTAAATGACAATACAGATCAAGAGTGAGAAATAGATTATTTAAGTTTTCAACTTGTTGGATCGAAGGTTTCTGAGGTAGGTTGTATTCCGGTAAGGAGTGAAGATGGGCGGACGTATGCGCTCTGCAGAGTGCTATAATTCTAGTTTGTGATGTATTGGTGCCCTTGGTAATTTCTTATGTAAATTGTTTTGTTTTTTAAATCTTTAGCATTATTCTTTTGTAAAAGTTGCAGTAAAGTTGAGTGCTTACTATACCTTCCATCAATTTCTTTGCAGGAATAGGCTTCTAATAATCTAAATGGACAGTAAAGCGGGAAATAAACTGAAAGAATTACACAACGATTTTGCGATGTTGGATTGGGCGGACAGCGGACTGTTCCCATATAGTAAAAACAGCTCCAAAACTTTATGCTGTTTTCAAAACTAACAAAAACTGATGTGCTAAGATTTTAAAGCTATTTTAATCAGTTTACCAATTGCTATGCATACAAAGACCATAAAGATCTTTTAATGTTGTAGCCTTAATATGCAAATTTGTATGTAAGATTGCATGTACAGTATGACCAGGGAGATCCACATATTAAGTAAGTCCTTTGGTTTTTATCATCTGTCATGCGTGGCCCTCTCAGTCATTTGAAACAATTTAAATCTTTATGACAGTCAAATTGTGTCATGCGTTAAAAATCAATTCAAAACATTCATTATGTGTTATTTCAGAAATAAAAGTGTTAGCTTGGAAATTGTAAAGACTGAACGGCTGAGATTTTTTATATGTTCATTTAATCACATAGAAATTGTTATGTATATGTCAAGGCAGTTTTTTTTAAGGGTACAATTTTACAGCTTTTTTAGAATGTGATGTAATTTGCAGAAGAAAAAAAACTTAATGTATTTTTAGGAAGACACTGATTAGTTTGATACGTTATAAAAGAAGTCTGGCTTTTGCTCACGTTTGGCCTGAAGAGATATGACAGTTTTACAACAGACAATTTTATACATAAGAGTAGCCTAACTTATAATTTGAATAATTTTGTTGTTGTGTGGACATCTCAACGTGTAGAGGCAAAATTATAAAAAAATTAGTCTATAAAAACTAATGAAATACCAAAATGTTTTAACTTGAGGCCCAGTGTATTGCAACCATTTATGTTTGTACAGGAATTTTTTACTGCATTTAAAAAAAAGTTTCACAAGGCTTCATAAACAAATCGGAAGTTAAGTTAGAATAGAAACTTTGTTTTGATGTTTGAATCATAGTTTATGGCTAGTTGGACATAGTTAATAAGTATCACCAGATATTAATATAAAGTTACTAATCATTTGCGATGCTGACAACGACATGCTTATGTGCTTTGAATTTCAGGTGCAATGCAGTACTCAGAAAATTTTACTTTGCACATCTTTTAAAGTTAATGTAGTAATATTTTCATTTCTCTGTTATCTGTATTATAGAAAACCATTATTGCATCGTTAACGATTACTCAGTAATGTTATGAAATTAAACAATTCCAAACTGAAACATTGTGTTGTTACTATATACACACACACACATATATATATATATATATATATATATATATATATATATATATATATATATATATATATATATATATATATATATATATATATATATATATATATATATATATATATATATATATATATATATATATATATATATATATATATATATATATATATATATATTTTTTCATAAGCAGGATTTTTAATTTGATGTAGAGATTTAGTCAACTGGAGCCATTTGACCACAAAATGGTCAGAAGATTTGACCATGCTGCGGTGGTCAACAAATTGACTAAGCCTTAATGGTCAACTTTGACCAAGTGAGGAGTGAGTTATGCACCAAACCATATGT
>JAIGNY010001265.1:25000-31623 GCA_020152595.1 Chiridota heheva | reverse complement strand
GACTTCTTTTGCTCCGTGAATTAGATCCTTCTAAAGCATGGGATGTTTTCAGGTTTTACGAACTATAGTTTCGGAGGGTGTAAATAGGTTTGTCCCATTAAAGAAAGTCTGTAGGCGTAATCGGCCAGTGTGGATGTCTCGGGAGGTTTTTCAGGCTGTTTGGAAAAAGAAGAAGTTGTGGCGTTGCTATTAATGTAGTGGGTGCCCTCCAGGTATAAGGATCATAAAAAGTTCACAAAGGGTTTGATAAGAAATACTAAAATGCTTTTTGAAAAATGTTTGTTCAAAGAGGTTAATATTAATCCTAAGTCGTTTCATTCGTATGTTCGCTCAAAGCAAAAAAACAAGAAGGTTGTTGGTTCCCTTCAGGGTAATGATGGTGTTACTATCAATAGTGGTACAGCCTTATCCCGTTCAGAAGTTTTTCAAAGCAATACCATTACAAACATTTTAACTGTTTAATAAAATATATTTATTGCAGAAAACTATTCGTTATTATATTCACTGAAGTCATACACTTGTATAGTAAATAGAATATGTTATTTTATTTATATTGTGATAGATCTGTATTTTCATAGAATAGTTCAATATAGCTTACAACTGTAAAATATGCACAAATTAACAAAGTAGCATCTCTTCCAGAATGCCTTCATTTTGAGCAGAACTTAGAATAAGAAATCTTTGATACATGAACTTTTAAAACAGTACCTAACTGATATATGGATTATATTCTAAAATGAACTGCTCTTTTCATGTCCAAAAACAACGCTTAGGTGCAACTAACTTGCCATCAAATATACATCCACAACAGATATTAGTAGTCCCATATATAATTAACATAATAGAAATTTGTAGAGAAAGATGCTGTATCTTTTTCTTGTCATCAACTAAGGAAGTCGTATGAATCTAGATTAATGAAATCTACTGGTTCATCTACAAATTTATTTGGTCGATTGAAAAAAAGGAAAACTACCAGAAATAAATCCCAACGAAAGAACTGAAATTAAAACAAAATACATAATTTGCTGGAAAGGGAAATTTTTCGACAACAGTTGGTTTGTATTCCATATATATGATTAAAGGACAAAGACATTAAAAGTTGTAGCTTTATACGTCAAACTGACAAAGTGTGGCAATTGTTTAAACTCGATACACTTCCACAATATTCATTTATAGTTAAGTATAAACGACTCATGCCGGCCTTCATAGTATGAGGGCACACACTCCTGATAAACACTAATCATAACCTGGTCTTAATATTCGTTGGTCTTTCAACACTCGATAGGCCTACATCACTTTAAACTCCCCACTGCCTTCCCACACGTACGTACTAACCCTATTTCTACAACTGTAAGCTAATTCATCCTCATTTTACATAAAACCAATTTAACTTACACGCTACACCTGAGAGAGAGAGTTGAACACACAATTACAATGACGGGGTCGTCGCCTGCGTATTCGGTTATGATAGTACAAATGCTATCACGAAACGCTTAATACGACCCGGACGAGAATACAGGTACGACGTACGGACAGACATAAAATCGACAACCAAGTCAATGTCCACGGCCTTTGATAACCAGTTGTGGTGCACTGGCGGACGCTACACCTGTTTATGTCTGATTTGTTTGTTTATGTCACTATCTTTACCCTTGGCGCGTATGATTATTTCAGTTCAGGTCAAATCCAAATAATTCAACCATCCACACCTTTAACTTTTTGCATAACAGTGTGACATAACCTTAATCATGTAATACCACTGAATTTCACTTGCTGTTAACGACGCTTCAAAATATATACATTTAAGTTTACAAATTTCATAAATCATGTTTGACAACACAAGTAACCTTTTGACATATAAATGCAAACTTTCGATTGTTACCCAACGACACTCAGAAAGAAATTTGTTGTAGATAACACTTTAAAGAATATACACTCAGTTCCAGTATTGATTCATATTTAAATCTGAGTAAACATTCCAAACACAACTTTATTCATGATATATATATATATATATATATATATATATATATATATATATATATATATATATATATATATATATATATATATATATATATATATATATATATATATATATATATATATATATATATATATATATATATATATATATATATATATATATATATATATATATATATATATATATATATATATATATATATATATATATATATATATATATATATACTGATGTATAAGAGTGTGACATTAAAGAAAACTATTCTTGGGCACACCTAAAGAAGTGTGACTGCCATCTGCTTTGAACAACTTTTCAAAATAGATACATTTACGTTTGCAAATTTTCTAAACCAAAATTCAATATAGCTCCTTTAAATTCGTTTGTAAAAGTTTAAGATCACAAGTAATCTTTTTGGCATATATGCAAACTCTCGATTGTTACCCTACGATAGTAAGAAAGAAATGCGTTGTAGAGAACACTTTAAAATATATACACTTTAGTTCACAAAATTTATTCAAAGTTAAATCCGGAGTACAACTTCCAAAGAACTACTTCAGTACTATTTATAAGAATGTGACGTTAATGATAACTTTTATCGGAATTCTTTTGAATAGTTGCGAATGCAAATTGTTGCTAACATCGTTTCAAATTCTCAAAGTTAAATTTGAACATTTCATACCCTAAAACTTCTTCAAATTCATATGTGAACAGGTGACAATACAGGTCAACATTTAATATATAAATGCAACATTTTCACTTTTACCTGCGTCACTAAGAATAAATTTCGTTGTAAATAACACTTTAGTTACCAATATTCAATCAAGTTAACTCTTAGTGTAACTTACAAACAAATTTAGTTATTCGTAAAAAGTGTGGTATTGAGACCTTTCTTTGAATATAAGTAAGTAGGAATGCCATGTGTTATTAACGCTATAACTTCAAATAATATCAATATTTGATCTCATAAATCAAAGGTATGCATATTGATTAAATTCATAATGAAAGCTGTGCGATTACAGAGGTAAGCTTTTGTGGAATATAAACGAAAATTGCAATATAAACTTTACTCTGTATTGTAAAGATGGAACTTGTTGTAAATCACACCTCAGATTATATACACTTCAGTTTATTATATTCATTTGTATTTAAATCTGAGAATATGCTCTACGCACAACATTAAACGTATAAAACATTTTTGGAATACCTACCAACATTTCACTACGTCACAAAGCATGATAACATTTATCGCAACTAAACACATATAATATATGCACTTTTGTTTGCAATATTCGTAAATAATGTGATAAAAATAATGGTGCGATAATAAAGGCAACCCTTTGTATGATATAAATGAAATCTTGAAATGCGAACTTTCAATAGCACACTAGAATGAAATTTCCTGTAAATTACACCTCAAAATATATCCATTTCATAATACTGTATAGCTAACTCTGAGTATAAGCCCTACGCACAGGTATACACGCACATATAAAAGTGGCTGACAGATAATGGCGCGATAACAGAAGTAACGCTTTTGTAAAATATAAACGAAATGTTGCAATGCAAACTTAATTGTTTCACTAAGCAGTATATTTATTGTAAATTACACCTCAAGATAAATTCGTTCCGTTCAAAAATATTCATAGTTAAATCTGAGTATATGCTCTAAGTAAAATTTCAAACTTATAGATAAAATAGCGACAGTACTGGTTCTGTAATACCTATTTACTCTTCACTACATCATAAAGTATGATAAAATTCATTGCAAATAAACAACATATAATATACGTCTGTAATTTTGAAATATTCTTATACAATAAAAAGAACTATTATAAAAATCTAAGGCAATCTATTGGATACTATAGGAAAGATACTTGTTCAATGTTTGAAATATATGTCATATTCTTCATTTTGATATTGAAATCTTGTACAGATGGATGTCCTAATTAGGCCAATGGAGAATATTTTCCAGTGTACCATTACCACCCAGATGATTCATCACAACGATTCTGGTAGTGAGCAGAAAACGATATATGGATACTAACGTTTGTTAATTTAAGAAGCTGGGAAAATGATTTAAAAAAATAGATCTGCATATGATGAAAATTGTCATGTTCATTGTTTTGTTTAAAAAAACGATTTAGTCAATGCTGCTTGCAATTTTCCACACACGTTTATAGAATACTCGCGAAGTTTCAAAACCTTAAAAGAGTATCTATAAAGTAATTTACATCAACAGTAGCATTGATACTCTCATAGTCTTCTAGGAGATTTCTCCAGGTCTCATGGCTCTTCAGGAGATGCTTGTTTCCTGTAGAAAGAAAATATAAGAACAGAAAATTACTTCGAAGATCTTCGTTCTCCATCAATTTTCATATTATGTTCGTTTAAGTATTGTGTTTCTTGATAAATATTGATACTCATAGTCCATACTCATGCATTTGACATTATTACTCATCGATATGAACCGTCTTATATTAATTGTCTCTCTCATGGCTGCATGGCAGGTTGTCAAGTTAATAGGATACTTCCTGAGTTGAAAATTTCCTATTCCAAAGTAATGTATTTAAGTCACGTATGTACACGTATAGGTAAAACCGTGATAAAAGCATACTGTACTCCTAAAAGACCTGATCACTTTCTGGCCAAATTAAATATCAATTTATACAAAACCTTTGACACAATTTTTTTTTAAAGTTCGAAGATTTGAAGAGCATTGCTGATGAAAGATATCATTAGTCTGAAATATAATGAATTCATGATTCGCGCGAATTATGCAAGTACCCATCTCGCACCATTACCATCCGCGGCTCTATAGCAATAGGTAGGGTTTAATAACGTCCATTGCCACTTGGTAGGGCGGCGAGAAAATTTCTGCGAATTTTGGAAATCATAATACCAAAAGTTGAAGAGCATTTGAGATCCAAAAATGCTTTGGGCACGATTGTACCTTTCTTAATATGTACATATATACTACCTTACCTGCTTAAAATCAAGTCTGCATATGTCTGTGCTTTTTTTTAAACTTAAATTTAACACATTTTCAATCCTATCAAAATTTTCTGACCTGTATCCTTGCCTGAATATAAAAAGGCAAAAAATACACGAACCTATGATAATGAGGCCTTGTTTTGCACGAGTGAGAGCAACGTTTGTTTGGTGTTTATCAGTAATGAAACCAAGATTGACCTTTTGCCACATTCTTCCGGGGCTGGTCTCTATTTCCTCTCGAGGTTTCGTCCGGACAGTTGAAAGTATTACATACTCCCATTCACTTCCTGTTTGAAAAAAATAAAGAAGCGATATTTATTAACAATAAATACAGTGCATCAACCAATTACTACTAGGATGTTCATAAAAAATAATTTATCAAAGGTTAATTTAGTCTTTTTTAAATCTTTGATTCAATATATTTACGTAACCTTATAATATATTCATGTTAGTCATGAAGGTCAGTAGAGCCTATCTGGACCCCCACCGCAAAAAAAAAAAAAAATATTTTTTTATTTATGATAATAATGGTAATGATATTGATAATAATAATGACGTCAGCAGGGCAGTACTAAGGAATGCTCCTGCAATGAATGCCTTCACTACAATTTTTTGAGACGAAATTGCCTCCTTAATGTGCAGACTTCAAAAGAGATGGTAATGCAGAACGTTCAGAAACTTTATAACTTTCATTTCTCTCCAAAAATGTTTGAAATAATTTGAAAAGGAAGTTTATTGTGTTTAATTTTCTGAGATAGACCTGATTAAAGTTGATTACTTTATGTTGATTAATCTAATATGTGAAAATTTGTTGTGTAAGGAGAAAGTCGACTCGAGTTTATGAAATGTTTTTTTACAATGTAATTTCTAGCACTGAACGATTATCCACGCAACTGCCTGAATATCTAAATGAAAGTTGATTAGGGCTATACTCAGTGATTTCTTTCAGAAAATTTCACTGGATGACCACAATCACCCATATATGACTGGTTCGAGGCCCGAATGAACATTGAAACGTTTGCACCTTTAAAATTAAATGCTTATGTATCGATGTTTATAGAAATAGTTCGAAATACATATAATCACTCTGATTTTTTTTAAATTAATTACAAATTATAATACCAGCCAGTTCTTGTTTTTATATTGAAGAAAGTTATGAAAGACAAAATCAATGTGAAAAATCCTAATAGCCCAGTGTCTCAGAATTTTTATCTTCGCGACGAAAACTCTTCACCAGTTATAATGTTGCAAAATACTCTAAAAGCATTGAATTACTAAGAATTCTGAATAAATTCGTGAAACTCAGATACAAACTTGATCGTTTCCGCATATTATGCAAACAACGTTTCCGCATATTATGCAAACAATGTTTCTGCATATTAGGCAAACATCGTTTCCGCATATTGTGCAAACAACGTTTCTGCATATTATGCAAACAACGTTTCCGCATATTAGGCAAACAACGTTTCTGCATATTATGCAAACAATGTTTCCGTTATTATGCAAACAACGTTTCCGCATATTAGGCAAACAACGTTTCTGCATATTATGCAAACAATGTTTCCGTTATTATGCAAACAACTTCTATCCGCCTTAGATTTCTCATTGGCCATCGATTGCTATTTCACTTAGATAAAAGAAAAAA
>JAIGNY010001265.1:17500-20000 GCA_020152595.1 Chiridota heheva | reverse complement strand
TAATGCAATCATCAGTTGAAACCACTTAACAGTCATTTCAGATTGAAAAACAATACAAAAACATGATATCTTCATAAGGGATTAGTAGCGTAGCAGCCTAACTGGGGCCCGGATTAGATGGGGCCCCTCTAGTTAGTCCAAACGATCAAGTATCTACTTTAAAATGTGACTCGAGTATTTGTGGGTCCAGGGATCAAGGATTATACTCCATTTTTTCAGATGGGGATCAAAGGGGGTATAAACGTGGAAATGTCCACTAAACAGCAGTTATTCAATAGGAGCAACTTTCTCCCAGCTGCACAGCCAGGATTTCAACGACGGGGAGAAAAAGAAGGGGAGGGGGTGGTATGCTTTTCAAGAGTAATAGACCTTTTGTCAGAGAAGAATAGTTCACCCACCTACATGAGCAATTAGGAGAAGCGAAAAAAGAAGAATAAGATATTGTTTTAAAAAAATCGAAAAGCCCCCTACAACCTTTACCATGGACCTTCATATTACCAAACTTAGAACCTTTCCATAGACTTTCCTTCTACATCTGACACTTTTTTTATGTCTAAGGGGGTGTCCAATACCAACCCCCCTGGCTACACCTCTATGGGCGTCTCTCCCAGACGAAATTGCATAAGTAAGCTATGTATCGTAAAATATTCAAGTAGGATACATTTCTATACATGTTTGAGTAAGAAATTGCATTTTGCTTTAAAAAATGCAAACGCCTAAATTTGGTTGGAAGTTGTCCAAAATTTCTTAGAAATAGCCCAAATGTGGTTGAAAATGTCGTGATTTGTTTAAATTTTGCCAATATTTGGTTAAAAGAGTTACCACTGCTTTTGTTTTAGAAATCGCAGTTAAAGATCGCAGATAGTGCTTGCATAGCCTAAAGTTTGTTAGAACTTACTAATATGTATTAGTTTAAGTCGTCAAAAATTGGTTGAAAATCGTCCATTTAATCAAATTGGCTTTAGTTATTGACCTGTGTCGGTTCGTTCGACAGCTTATTCACTAGTAGTATTGGACATTTTTAAGCAAAAGGCTGATTATGAAGTCATATTATCGGCACCTCCGAGTCGAAAGTTGGATACATCACTGCCGCCCAAATTGCCATTAAAACTACAGTAATGTAATGCAATCATAACAACAAAATTTATTAAAGGCGCCCACGCACATGATGGAGTCTTCGAACCCTACCAAACTCTGGTTCTACGTATGATTATTTAAACTCTTACTAACCGAAAATCCAGCTAATCTTTGGCACGGAGCCAATATGGCCTCGGGGCTCCGCCCCTCGCAACCCCCAGGTCTTTTGCCACTGTAAGAGATGTTATGTTTCTTTCTGATATGCGCATGTGTCCAAACTTATGTACAAGATATAAATACTCTTTGCAACAAAATGCCTATTTCTTGGTTTTATTCATTGAAGTGAACTTATTGGTTTAGAGAGAGGGCGAAGCTTATTTCAGCTCCCGGTAAATCTACCTTCTTGTCATTTTTACCCACACCTTCCTACCTCTTACTACAACAACATGGACACCCACTTCACAGTCCACAGCAATCCACTTCCTATTGACGCAATTAATTGATTCATCGACGACGACGAGTGAACACACAATTACAATGACGGGGTCGTCGCCTGCGTATTCGGTTATGATAGTAACAATGCTATCACGAAACGCTTAATACGACCCGGACGAGAACACAGGTACGACGTACGGACAGACATAACATCGACAACCAAGTCAAGGTCCACGGCCTTTGATAATCCAGTTGTGGTGCACTGGCGTGTCTATCCAGCCCAGGCTTGAACCCAGGGCCTCGTGGTCTGTAGACATGTATGATAACCGCTACACCACAGTTGGTAGACAATTGATTCATCGTTATATTCCTCCCTTTTATACTCATACCAGCCTTCCAACTCACTCCATCATTTAATAAGCAACTGTCCACTTAATCCTTGCTCCAGCTTCTTCAATTTACTTCACCTTCTGAAACTCATAAGCAATCCCTCACATGCCACCCAAACAAACTCATTTTTATCTTTAGTTGTATCCACGTTCCATTGCTACAACCTTTGAAAAATTGTTTTCGCACTTTTTCCCCCATATCAATGCTTGAAATGAAAATGTCACGGGATAATCTTCTTTAATTCCAACTTTGAGATGGACTACAAGGGGCTAAAGAATGCGACAGCAAATGTTGTTCAGGATTCTAAGTTTTGCGACCCTGCTCGAGTTTCACCATGCAAGGTAATGAGAAAACTGAGGAAGTGGCAGTAAGGGTTTAAATCCTACTAAAGGTCATATATAAAGATGACAACAGTACTCCAGTGTTTGTAGTATTTAACTATGGTGTACGGACATCCTGTCTCATTTAAATAGTAAGCAGCACAAGTTTTGAACTTTAAACTATAAACTATAATTGTCTGAAGATATATGTCTTACTTGCAACAACATCTACTGATTTGTTTGATGGTCCACAATAGAGAATTTGAGCCGTTCTCCCT
>JAIGNY010001265.1:0-12500 GCA_020152595.1 Chiridota heheva | reverse complement strand
CTATTCTTCCATTCAACTCTTACAAAATCTTTTCCTTCCACTGGTTCATCTGGCTTCTTGTAAGGTTTGAGAATACTCATTGGAACAGCATCACAACTCTTTGTATATCTGATAAAGTTGCAATTGGGATACATGAGCTGTAATTTAGAATCGCTTGCGTATTCTATATAAGCTAATCTCATTTGCGGTTCTTCCTGTAGTTGTAAAGCTAGGCGTAGACATTGGGTGCTCTTTTCAAACTCCTTTGCTCGCATCCCCTGTTTTATACAGGAATGACATATATCCCTCAAAGTTTTTATATCATAGGGATTGCTCCTATCCCCAAGTGCGGCAACAATCAAGCGATGATTAACCAGGTCAATGTACCTTCGTATCGGGGAGGTAAAGTGTGTGTAATGTTCCATTTGCAAATCGAAATGGCTTTGCTGTTTTGGGTTATCCGCAGCACATACATACTCCGCTGAGTTCATTATTGAATATAGCTGCGATAAAGCTACTGCTTGCATAGGATGTCTTTCTTCGTTTCCAATGATACACTTGATATGTGATATTTGTTGTGGGAAGGATTCTTTCTCCAAGACACTGTTAATTTTCTGCCAAGTTTCCTTCAACACAGGGACGTAAGTGGGTGCATTGGTCTTAATAAGGTTGTCATTGTTCACATCGTCTTCAACAGGTGGACGAATGTCATCTGCATCAATTATCTCTTGAAGCATCTCCCTACTTCGCCCCATTTTGAAGCTTAATGTGCTACTTTGCGAATGCTTAGTGACCCAGACGTTTGCCTTACATGTATCAGGAGGTAGCTGGCGCCTCAATGGTATTATACCATCGAACTTCTCCTTAAGAAGTTTGGCGACCCACTCATTGGCTAAGAGCATCATTTCTTCAACAAGGGAATGAGCTTGTGGAAAATGTACCATATCTTCTCCTCTGTCCGGGCTGTGAAAAAATGCACCCTCTCCCAACCTTCTACGTCTTCTGATCGTTGCAATGCAGTCCAGCGACTGTACGGAGGAGACAATCTCATTAG
Source organism: Chiridota heheva (assembly GCA_020152595.1). Taxonomy (NCBI): domain Eukaryota; kingdom Metazoa; phylum Echinodermata; class Holothuroidea; order Apodida; family Chiridotidae; genus Chiridota; species Chiridota heheva. The sequence goes on along the minus strand of JAIGNY010001265.1, from coordinate 11,467 downwards.
GATAGGTCTGGCAATCATTTGTCGAAAACAGAATACTTTCCACTTCTTCATACGTCAAACGGCAGTTTGACTGAATTATGCTTCGGGTAATTTTAGGCTGATCAATAATATTTCCTTGTTTATCACAGGTAACAAATACTGATAATGCCAGTTTTTCTTTGTTTGGAAGCAAACTGCACAGAGATACGCATTTATCTGGTAACATATGGTATGACCGATCATGAAAAGCATGATAGAATGTATTTCCTCGTAACCGTGCCTCCTTGTCTACAGAACTGCCGTATTTCACGAAGTAAGAGACATCTGCAATATGTATCCCAATTTGAAAGGTGTCATCTGTGAGCGACTCTATACTAAGGGCGTCGTCAAGATCCACAGCATCTGGTGGATCAATAGTGAAAGTCATGTGATCTCGAAAATCAAGTCTCTGTTCTATTTCACTTTGTGGAATTGCCCAGGATTCGGAATCTGGATACAAAGAACATTCATCCTCGGCTGACTCAGACCATTCTTCACGAACACCACTAATGAGCTTGAGAATCTGCAAACCAACTTCAGGGGAATCACATTTTGGAAATTTACGGACAGCTATCCCAAGTGGATATGAAAAATTTCTTGACCATTTTTGAATCTTTACTATAAAGAGACTAGTCTGAACATCGTTGAATGGAATCACTACCATATCCTTGTCTTTGTTGTACAACGATACAATGAATCCATCTCTACCTTTCCGTTTGTTTTGTTCTTGTCTGGTAAGAATATACATTTTAGGAATATTCTTATCAATAGGTACCATGAGGTAAGGATTGTGCACATCTATGAAGCACACAAACTTAGCTTGCGCTAGTGGACGGAAACGTCTAAGGATTGCTACAACCTTTCCATACATTTTGAGATGATTTTCATTTTCAACTGCGTCCGGCTGATTGTAAGGTAATATTTCTATTAAAACTTCATCATTGTCAAGAGCCCGGTCTTTGTGTTCTCTGGTGCAAATCATGAACCGTCTTTCATCTTGCTCACTTTTTGGTATGGCAAAGACGTCATTATTCAAATATTTCTTGAAACTACAAACCACATAGCTTTCTGGGTATTGCTCAGCTTTATCCAACCAATACTCGACGTCAAGAACCTCTCCATCTTTTGACTCGCTTTCGTCATCGTAGACAGTATCGTTTACCTCCAGGATCATTTCATTTCCGTCTTCTTTTATACTAACACCATGTGGTATCCCATTATCAGAGTAATTTCTTCTGTAGGCACCACCCCGACCACTTTCGTTGGCACTATTTTGCCCTGTATATACTTTCCTCTCAATCCCATGTAATGCCTTTTGACGATCAGATTGAATGATATTTTGAATATCTCGAAGGATCTCATCTTCAGGAGGCTCATATTCATCACAACTTCCGTCTTCGCTACCGTCTTTCGTGAAATTCCTTTTCACCTTGTTTGCTAATTCTGAATTTTCATCCATAAGCTTACGCCTGGACTCCCAACTTTTACTGTCACTTTTATTTTGTGCAGTTTGTTTCCAAGGACAAAATTCTTTCGCGTTTGGATTCAGTACGGTGGCTGAGCGTTCGATTTCATCCCAAATGGCACTGAAGGTTCGATACGGTGGCAATATGGTGTTATGGTTTTCACATTCGGCAATGAAATTCATCCACATGTTTTTCATCGTTTTCTCACCAACTGTGCAAAGGGCTATTGGGTCACCAACAACGAACAGGAGAGATTTTGCCCTGGTGAATGCTGTCGTAAGAAGTCCAATGTCGGATAGGAATCCATAATTGTATTGCTGTGGTGCATTTGATTTTGCTGAGAGTGCTGTGATATCGTCATTGTTCATTGTCTTCCTTGTTCGAACAGTACTTAAGAACACTGCCCGGTATTCTTGACCTGAAATTAAATTTCATATCAAATGAAGAAAATGTCTTGAGTATATTTAAAATTGTATGCATAATTAGAAATTTAAAAACAACTTATTGACAAAACATTCATATGTCATTTAAAAACAACTGATTATTTTCAAGTATCTGTGCAACCAGGCTTTCATTATTGTTTTCCGGAGTAATTGAAATATTATGTCAAAACAGATTTACCAATACTAGTCTGAGGTTAGTGAAATAGGTGGATTGCTTTTCTATATCATTAAAATTGGTGGTACAATGAGATATCTAAATAAAAACAATACACATTCGATTCAATCACTTAGAACAGTAAAATGTTATAATGTTATAATTTTCAGTAAATTTTTAATGAAATACAAGTTTGAAATCAGTGATACATGAAACAGATTTTGAATACGCGAGGGGATAGTCCTGCATATCTAACCAACCTTGCACATTTTGAACGGTGTCTACAACAACATCTCCAAGTCGTAGTTTGCGTAGATTATCACGTATTTGCTTGACCTAAAAGAATCAAAGAATAGGAACCTGGGAACTTATGGTTTCTAAAGTAATGTCAACACTTTTGCAAATAAATAGTAATAATACTAATTATTCAGTTGTAATAACGTTCAAAATTACAATAATATTGATAACAAAAATGATAATACCTACAATAACGATGGAATCAATTACAACAACTATCAATAATAACATTACTGATGATGATAATAATAATAATAATAATAATAATAATAACAGTAGCAACGCTAACAATAATAACAACATAAACAATACCACTAACAACAAAACAATAACACTAATAGGCTAATACAAACAATTGAACACTAATAACAAAGAGAATAACACAATTATCACTAACAATACTAATCATAACACTAATAACACTATCACTAATAACGCTAACACTAATAACATTAACAACAATAACACTAATAAAACTAACAATTACACTAATAACACCAACAATAACACTACTAACAATAACACTACTTTATAACACAATCACCATAACAACATTGTGTGCAAGACACTAACAGACATTCAATTCAGAGCATATTGTGTGCAAGACACTAACAGACATTCAATTCAGAGCATATTGTGTGCAAGACACTAACAGACATTCAATTCAGAGCATATTGTGTGCAAGACACTAACAGACATTCAATTCAGAGCATATACCTGCAGGTTATAAGGCGTCAGGACAGCTATTTGTTTTTGAATATGACTTGTGTCGAATTTGTCTCGGCTGTTTACGTCAGACATCCAGCACTCTGGCCATTGTTCCACAAAATGTTGCACCAGTCGAACAATCTCAGTTGCCTGTAGAAGGAAAAAGCAAAAACGTTTAGCGTGTTATTCAGTAATAAACCCAACTCAGCTCATCAAATTCAATTGAAAGTCATTCCATCTACTCTACGAGTTTTCTGCATTTTCAAACCAACGTATATCTTCTTCCTTATTCACTTAATTTCAAAATATTCATTTCCCAAAAATAAAAACGCAAGCACGATAAATATATACAATATAAAGTTGTGATGGTTTAGACATAAATCGTAAATGACAGATTTTTGATCAGGATTAAATAAAATTCCTATTCAAATAAGAATTGCATACCTCCGCAAAATTCACGTAAGATGTTCCGATTTGGACATCTTCGCCCTTGATTTCTGAAAACAGCAATGGGTGGTATTCTTCCATGATGGGCTGGTTCACCTTTGCGGTGAATTCTGTGTTTTCGTAAAGGTGACGACCAATGAAACGAAGAATATCTTCACACATCCGGTAGTTCGAGTAAAGGTAGTGAATGCTGCTTTTGTTGTTGTGATGTATCCTTTCAAGGATTGACTGGTTGAAATGTAGATCTTTGGCTTTTTGTGAGTATACCTTCAAATCAAATTACACAATGGATTAAAATGACATAATATCAATATCAAGAGTATGGCCATTAACGCACGCTAGGAAACAATCATCCAATAATGGACAATTGATTCATTAATTTTTAAGATATTTTTTTTATATAAAGTGCAAACGTGAACAATAGCTACACTAAAAGATAAGTAGCTCCGATGGCCCATTAGATGGCTCAGTACAGTTCAGTGAGATGAAAATAAGTACACAAGACTAAAACAAAAATGAAATGTAATGGCAGAAACGGAAAGCTGAAAACAAGGGAATTTGCCTCGCTTACAGTAACGGGGATATTTACGAGAGTTATACTTACCTTCCATGCTATAAATATGCAATCTGGTCCAATGACCTGATTCGAAGTCCTGACCTCCATTATACTTCTAACATCCCTCACTTAGCATTTCACCGAGGACTGAGCGACAGGGGAGGGGGGGACGCATGGAAGGTAAGTATAATTCTCGTAAATATTTCCGCTACTGTAAGCGGGGTAAATTTACTTCAAGTTATATCTTACCTTCCATGCTATAAATATGCAATCAGATTACAACCGAGGATCGGAAGGAAGGGAGTTCAGGTCAAAGCCCACACAAAAGGCTGGTTCTAATACTAGTTTTCCTACATAAATGACTAGTTTCCCTATCCTCTTAAGGACGAAAATACTCCTAGTTATAACGAAGGAACAGAGAACCATCTGTTAGTAATAACCAAGGTAAAACGTTGCATGGACATGGGTTAGTCGCCCAAAAGAACATGTTAACGGAAAAGTGTTAGTAAGCAGAAGCAAACTGCAAACAACACCCAATACGTCATGGCAAAAACTTACAAGGTTCGCCAGCGGACCGGCTTTGTTACACAAGAGGAAAACAAACCGTTAGTAAAATTAAACGAATTAAAACATGCCGGAACAACGGTAACAAATTCGTTAGTAAACGTTCAAGAGGTTAATAGATTAACAAATGAATCGTAACTGAAACGAGAGAACGTGAGTAAAAGACATAGATATTCACCTCATGAAAGGGACGGTCCTCTTCTTGAAAGAACGGCTATTGCAACTCCGCCTTGATAGTCTGATATGTCCTTCAGATATTCGGAGACAAACGTGGCTGGTGTTTTCCATACAGTAGCGCAAAGTCTAAAGTCTAATGTTTGGCTAAGAAAGCCGGGTCGGGCACAAGCCGCACACCCCCAGACTCGAGGCGAATATGGCCTTCTTTTTGAGAAAGCGCAGAGGCCGCGGAGAGCAGAAAATCCGTTTTGATCGTCAGGTCTTTGAGTGGACACGCAGACAGCTGCTCGAACGGAGCCCGCGCCAGTGCCTCAAGAGGTACTTGCATGTTCCACGGAGGAGCAAGGTTCCGAACTGAAGGTCTTTGTAAGAATATTCTTTTCACTAATCTTTACAGAAGTCACGCGTCAGTGACGCTCGATCCATCTGGAAAGCCTCGGTGGATAGCTGCTATGCTGTCTGAAAACCCTTGACTGTATTGATGGACTTGTTCAGATTGAAATGACACAACAAGAAATCCACCACGTCATCAAGAGGCGCCGTATGCGGAGAAACCGATTTATTCTGGCACCAGTCTCGGAACATTCCAAATCTGGCAGAATACATCCCCGAAGTAGGGGTAATTCGACTCTGGGCTGCCACTTGGGCAGCTTCCTCCGAAAGGCCTTGCGACACCAAGGATTCGCGGATAGAGGCCACACAGTCAAGTGGACTGCTTTTCGATTGTGGTGCAGCTCGAAAAGTTGGTAGCTTGTGGTTGTCCACGGACGCAAACAGATCTACGTCCGGGAGACCGAAAGTCAACCAGATCGCGTTGGCCACCTGCGGAAGGAGGGCCCATTCTGTGGGGGATCCTTGGAGGCGAGATCTACGATCGTGTTCTCTTTGCCTGGCAGGTGGACCGGCCGATGGTTGACCTTGTTTGTCATGTACCAAGACAGAAGGGACTTGGAAAGGATCTAGAGTCTCCTGGATCTCGTACCTCTCTGTCTGGTAATATACACCACTACCGTGGTGTTGTCGGTGCGTATCAGAACAGTCTTGTTCCGTACCTGTGGTAGAAAATGAACAAGAGCCAAGCGCACTGCCTACAGTTCCAACATATTGATGTACTGTCTGCACTAAGTGCCCGTCCAAAATCCTGCGACTTGGGACCACGCTAAATACGCTCCCCACCCCGTCAAATACGCGTCTGTTACTACAGACTGTAAAGGTCTGGCGAGTGATAACCCTGTGACAGGTGAGAGTGGACGCACCACCGCAATATGTGGGGTGGGGGACCACTGTCTGTGTACAGGGGACGGGAACACTGAGGTCCCTCCTGGATAGGACGAAATGATCCAGTATGTGAAATTGTAGATCTCGCATATGGAACCTGCACAATGGGACTACAGGTACCAGACTGGCTAGGTATCCTAAGAATACCAGCCACACTCTCGCTGGCGACGTCGGTTGTGAGAGGAGGACATCGGCTCCTGCCTTCACGGCTAGGATTCGTTTCTCTGGCGGTCGTATACGACCTCGTGTGAAATCCAGGATTGCTCACCAAAATGTGGGAGTTAAGGAAGGAACTAGACTGGACTTGGCGACGTTGATAGCCCACCCTAAGTCCTGAGCGACTCTTATGACTACGTTCGTGTTTTTGCGACGGTGGTTGCGTCTACTGCGGCGATCAGCCAGTCGCCTGGGTACATAAAGATTATGATGCCTTGCTTTCGTAGAACGGCCGCGAGAACCCTCGTTATCCGGGTGAAGAACCTGGGGGCGGTCGATAGCACGAAAGGGTAGCGCCCTAAACGTGTACGTGACTCCCTCGGATTGGAACGCCAAGAATCGCCTGTGTTCCTTGTGCATCGACACGTTCAGATACGCGTCTACGAGGTCGACATAGGTAGCCAACAGGCCCCTTGGCAACTGAAGGAGGATGGAGTGAAGCGTCTCCATCTTGAACTTCAGCGGACGAATGATTATTGTTGAGTGGTCTTAGATTGATGATTGGGAGCCACTTGTGCCACTTCTTGGGTGCCAGGAAGAACGTGGACATTACGAGGTCCCTGTGCGAATTCGAAATCGGGGTGATGGCGTTCTTTGCCAACAGCTCTCCGCTCTCTGTCCTCAACAACTCGGTGTGGATGCCAAAGCGAGGCGTGGGGGTGGGGCAAAAGACGCCTCCTGAGGCGGAGGGGAGGGGGAGGACTCCAGACAGTAACCCTGCCAAATGGTTCTCAGCATCCACTTGTCTGTTGTGACTTTCTCCCACGTCTCGGTGAATTTCCCCAGACGCCCCTACCTGAAAGACCATCAGCAGGGGCGTCGGGGTCTCTGCCACGTTCACTCTGCCGGTCCAAGAAGTGGACTCCTGGCGATTGGAAGGGCTGTGTCGGGCTTCGCCGCCGTCGCACGGCGACGACGTGGAGCCCGCCGCTGGGTAGCCGCGCCTCGGTCCCTCGCGGAGGCTGGGACCGGCGACGTGCGGGTGGAGATGACAAAGTCTTCGCTTTCGCCAACAGATTCTTAGTCTTCCTAAGATTGTGCTGTCGGCCGTTCTGGCGCGACAGGTCTTGGAAGTGACCTGCGAAGAGGTCCAGGTCTTCCGTCGACAACCTCTACGAGAGGTGCTTCCACTATATCCAGCTTAATCTCCTGTGCCAGGGAATCTAGGAGCTGGGGGACCCGCTCCCATTGTAGCAGGGGTCCACCGGAGGGAGTGGCGGGAAGAGGATCTCGTCCGGTACCCTGCAGGGTACGAGGGTCCTATCCAGTGCAGACTGCGTCAGCGAGTCGGTACTGGGATCGACGACTTGGACCGGGCGGCAGGAGGAATTTCCCGTTCCATGGGGTGTTCCGGGAGTTTCCGGAGGCTCCACAGGTGGTTCCAAATCATCCATGAGGTCAACTTCTTCCCCGTTAATCGACCTCATCAATTAGAAACTCTGTCTTAATTATATGCCAAAAATATGAACTCACACTATGTACGGTAACATAAAATAATATATAGGCTCTCTTGTAATAACTGTAGCTCTTTGGAGTTGGCTGAAGCCGACTCCTCACTCACCGTGGTGACGTCGACCTCTTGCGCATGCGCCAACATCGAAAAGAAGGTTTGCCTATGGCATATGAGAACCCGAAGATATCTCAACATGTAATGCTTACGCACAGTATAACGGTAGGTTATCCCTGTGGTAGGGCGTGGTCCTAGGGTGAAACGTCAACCCGAGGGAATGAGGTCTCAAAAAGTAGCACACCAGGTAGGTGCTCTAGGGACTAAAAACACCCGCCACGAGAGTGGGAAACTCTCGTTCCAGCCAGCCGTTTTGTACGGGCGGATGCAAAAACACTTTAACTTAAGTGTAAGCTTAACGGGGAAAGTCCTGTGAGTCGGACCGAATATCTCCAGGTCCCATGGCCACTTCGTCTTACCTCAGGGGACTGGAAAACTTGAAGAATAGTCCAAACCAGCTTAAAAATCTTCACGGTTGGAGATGTAACAAAGAAAAGTTAGAAAAAGGGGTGAAAACTGTGAAAAATTGACAGACAGTTTCCGACCAGTTTCAGCGATGTTGTGTATAACAACGCACTGAAAAGAGGTGAGGGATGTTAGAGGTATTACGGAGGTCAGGGCTGGGTTGGTAACTTCGTTTTTAGTTCGGTTAGATAAAACCAGGTCATTGGACCAGATTGCATATTTATAGCAGCATGGCAGGTAAGATATAACTTGAAGCATATATATATATATATATATATATATATATATATATATATATATATATATATATATATATATATATATATATATATATATATATATATATATATATATATATATATATATATATATATATATATATATATATATATATATATATATATATATATATATATATATATATATATATATATATATATATATATATATATATATATATATATATATATATATATATATATATATATATATATATATATATATATATATATATATAGTATATATATATATATATATATATATATATATATATATATATATATATATATATATATATATATATATATATATATATATATATATATATATATATATATATATATATATATATATATATATATATATATATATATATATATATATATATATATATGAGCAGAGAGTATATATATATATATATATATATATATATATATATATATATATATATATATATACTAACTATATATAACTAAATATCGAACTAAATGGAAATATCTGATTACAATGCTCTCCCCATACCTTTGGCCTTATTTGTCTGTGGTCACCGGTGAATACCACGACTGTGCGCTGAGAGGCTAAGCCCAGTGGTATCAATGCCTCAGTCTCCAATGCTTGGCCGGCCTCATCAATGAATATGTGAGTGAAATGTCCCTTAAGACCTTTTAATTTTAGAAGGTACACGGAACTAGTCAAAGTTGTTAGAATAACGCGGTAGCCTATAACAAAAGCAATGTAGAAATAACATACAACTTTGATCAAGTAATTACAAAAAATGATAATGTTATTTTGTGAATGGTTTGAAATGATGAAGAAACTATTATGCAATCGTGCAATGTATTATTCATAATGAATGGTATTTACAAACTCGCGTTAGATTATTTAAGAAATAAACTGCAATTGCGATCCCAGTATTAAACAATAACCGGCAAGCTCAAACCGGTGCTAGTCGGTTATTACCAACACTGGGCAAGCAAGGGCACTTTATTTATATTCTAACACCAAATATCATCAAATCTTTTAAAGAAATAAAAATCTGATTAAATTCAGCTGAAGAAACACGCGAAATTACACACACTGCAGTACCACACACATCAATCCAGCTAATTTGCATATGGTAACACAGAGATTGATTAACGGTTTCTAGTTCACCAATTTGTGCTTTGTCGAACGAGCAAAATTGTATTTCGTTAATAACTCTCAAATTTATCTCCTCTCATATATCTATAAAATATAAAACATAGTTTTTGTAAAAAGCAATACAGAAGAGAATTTGCTGGTTTATCAATATGGACAAAATCTCATAAAATATTTTATAGTTTGCATTACCGTGGATATTTTGCTCAAACAAGTAAGTAATTACCCAAATGGTTGAATGATTTATATGTTAAGGCAAACAGGAAAGACATACCTCTCGCTTCCTGGAGATTTGGAACTCTGAAAGTATCCGTTACATCATCCACAATGGTGTAATTATTTTGAAGAATCTCTTCCGGGACAGTTCTTTTCTGTCGCAATGGTGGATACACCCGTAGAACCTTACATTGTTCCGAAATATTCTTGTGCAGATATTCGGTGAGGTATAGGTCAGCTGCACTGTAAATGTTTATCAAGACAATATTGATTTTTCCGACACTACCAAATATACATCTTCTTCGCATTTCATCAATAATAACACTTGACCTTTCATTAAGCTAGATATCAAATTCGTATTTAATGAATCAAGAGTGTTCACAAGTTCTTACGGTTAAAGGAATATGGACAGGCAGCAAGCACTTTGCATAAATTGATACGAATGCCCTTCATATACACACACCACAAACACTTTCTTACAAAATCGATCCCAAAATGTGTAAAATCTGGCTTATTTTTAGGTCTCAAAACGTATGTTCATTACGTATTGGTTTTTCGTGACGTAAGGATAGGACAGTATAACACTAACGTTATGTGGAAGTTGCACAGTAATACTTACAGCCTAACGTAACAAGTGGAGTTCACCAATCATAAAGAAATAATGGATTAAAACTTGAGTCGATATTTAGGCCTGTATCCACGAGAAAATGTCCTAAAATAGTTAGCATATCGCTACTTAAGCAAAATTCTGATATCAGATTCAATGAGAGTGAAAGTAGCCTATAGGTCAATGTGACACAGTGACACTGTGGAAGTTATACATCGTAGGCTTCGCTGTGTCCTTATTCTTACGTCACACTAATACGATTGCCGAAGATTCTTTCTTATCAATCTTTTTAAAAGCATCAGAAAATGTCTTACGCAGAGAAGACCTAATTCAGAAATGTTGCTGTTTCTAAGTTAAAATATCTTCTTCATCATCATTCAATTACCACTACATAGTCACAGTCAACGTCATTACATCAGCATTGCCATGATTCATCATAACCAATAAGCATATTTACAATGAATACTACCTTGAACTTCCTAACCTGTTAGATTGAGTGCATATCAAAATTTTATTTTGTGGATGTTTCGCGAGCTCCAAGATTGTCTTCGCCACCGTGAAGGTCTTTCCGGTACCAAATGGTCCTATGATTAGGACTGGTGGGATAGGTCCTCTCATAGTAGAGGCCTTAAGTATAGTTCGTGATGCAGTCTGCTGGTATTCGTTTAGGTCTTTATCTTCCTTTTGTAGAACTCTGAATTTCCAAAGAAATTATTGAAAAGTTAAACTTGATTATTTTACTTTTAGAACTGAAGATCAAGATTATGAAAGGTTAATGCGTTAGGGAATATTGCTTGAGTTTTTGTTGGATTTCTATATCTCAAATCATTCTTACGGAATCTTAGAAGAGATGTTAGACATTTTTATATTTACAGAGAAACATATCTTGTGAGAGTTGCCCCAATGAAGCTCAGAATAATCTAACAAATGAT
>JAIGNY010001264.1:0-30573 GCA_020152595.1 Chiridota heheva | reverse complement strand
TCTATTGTAATGGTCCTCTATTGTAATAGTCCTCTATTGTAATGGTCCTCTGTTGTAATGATCCTCTATTGTATATATGAAAATGAAAATTTGTGGGATTATTCCTTTGAAAAGTAATTTTGGAAATGAATGAGCTATCAAGAGAGCATCTTAAGTGACTGATTTCATTACAGTTGCTTGATTACATAAAGAGTTTAAAGGATTTTCTACAGCCTACATTGTTTTTTAATGAACCTACCTCTGAAAGCAAAATGCCATTAATTCTTGAACCATTTTGACTGCCCAAGTCCTTCAATAAATACTGTTTTTGATCGTAGTTATACGATACCTCTGCATGCACCTTACTCACACTGGCCTCGGGAATTTTCAAGACATGTGAAGTTCCCTCTCTGAAATAAATCAAAGTAAAGCAGAAATGGTATGAAATAATATGACACTTGTGTAGATAATAGCTGACAAAATTATTGTAAATTAATCTTAAAACAATTAAAATGCGATGGTATATATTTTAGTCTAAAACATTGGCTTATCAAATTAAGTCCCAATGAAAATATTATGTTTTGACCAATCAAAACACACAAAATAATATCTATTTTTCTTTTACTGCATGTAGAATATTTGATACTAACACATTGACATGGAAATATTCAACTGTAATAAAATCACTATTGATCTTCTGCTACAATAGCGTCAAGGAGAGCAGTTCAGTTTTACTCTAGCACCCTTCAACTCTTGTTCATACCCCCAATCAGCATGTTGCATGATGGGACAAATATGTCATAAACCGTTCATTAGTACAGACACTGCTTACAAACTTGTTCTGCAATTTTGAAGCTACAAATTGCATCATTCCACAAGATCAACTGTGCTTTAAAGGATATTTCATACTCTTTGGGAGATGCTGCTCCCCTTAACAAAAACTCTTTTGTGTTGGGTGGAAAACAATCACATGGTTCATTGAACAGCTTGTATGGAGTGTTGAACAGATCACAGTTTTGTGGTATGGGAAACAAAGAAATAGATAACTTTTATTTCTACCTGCCTTGCTCCGCTTCAGGGCCGGTCAAAGTGTCTCTGGTTTTCAGAAAGCTATTTGTAATGTTGAATTCAAAGCACAAAAGTAATAGAATTTCATAAAGTTTTTCGGCATGCCTTCAATTTTAATAATATGCCATAAAGTTTGCATGGAACTTTGATCACCCATAACTCACAAATGAAATGAGCTTTAACTAACAAATATTGAGCTATAACGAGCTTTAACTCACAAATGAAATAAGCTTTCTAGAGAATTCAAAAACTGTTCCAATAAGAATTTGATGCTCTATCACACAACTCAAATTTGCTAGGGGTTACTAAAAACAATATTTCTAATTATTTGTGCACACTCCTTCCTAATTGCAAGTATAAAGGATCACATTTTAGCACCTGGCTAAGGTCAAAACTTCCATATGGGTAAGCCAGATCACAAGCACTATGATGTCAATTTCACAAATACATCCGAGGAAGATTGACTATTGTTCAATGACAAGATTCAGAAGATGTTGTACTCTTTAAAGTTTCCAACAATCAGACCCGACCTGATATATACTGTAAGCACGTCTTGTCATTTCCTCTTTATTTTCTTTATTCTGAAAACCACAAGTAATTAGGATCAAATTTCCCTTATCCATGGCTCCATTATAGTTCTCCTGTTGGTCCTGGGTTGATGTGGAAGCTGGTGTTGTATATCAAATTAGCAATGAAAGAAATCATAATTGCATGGTTGAGCAGATGGTGTAATTAAGATGACTGGTCTCATTATTTGCTATGTGGTTTTGGTTATGATTTGCAGGAACAAATTTTTAAGAAGGACAAGATTACACCCCTGCACAATTTGTACATATACTGACAATAAGAATTCCCTCACTCACCTTCCTACGGTTCCACCCATACAGGTGATGACATGCAATGACCCCATCGGCAGGATGCTTGATTCAGTTATGATCATCCTGAGACAAGGCGGGTAGTCCAGCAAGGACACTGAAAAAATAAAAGAGAGATTGTTGATGGTGGGTTTGATCGGAATGGTGGGCTGGATGACGTTATTGTTATCAATTGCAAAATGTTGGAGTTTGTTATCAATTTGGGAGTCCCATGAGGTTTGCTAGCAGTCACGAAGAAGGGAAGCGATAAGCGGTTTGATGTCAGAAAGGGTTTGGGGAAATGGGGTAGGGGGAGGTTGAGGCCAAGCTTAGTGGCTGCATCAGCCATGTCATTGCAGGGATGCCAACATGGCTGGGTATCCAGAAGAAAAGAATAATTTTTTGCAGAGGGTGGGCGAAAGGAGTTTCCAGAGGAGGAGGTGGGATGTGAAGTTATCCCATTTAAGATTGAGTAAAGAAGTAAGAACAGCCTTGGAGTCTGAGAAGATGGCAAAGTGGCTGAGCGGAGAGTACTCAATAAAGTTGAGGGCAAGGGGGATGGCCTTTGCCTTGGCTGAAAAGATGAACAAGTAGTCGGGAAGTCTGCTACTGAGGGTGATGTCTTGGATGACAACAGCAGCAGCTGTCTTGTTGTTTTGTGATGAGTGGAGAGGTCTAGGTGGATAGAAGGGAGGGGGTGGCCCAAGGAGGACAAATGGGCCAGGAGAAGGTGCCAAGAGTGGCGGGCTTGATGTCGAGATGAAGGAAGTCTGATTTAATGCGTAAGCTAAAGAGAAGGGATAGGGTTTTAGTCCTATTAAAGAGGGTGGAGAAATTGGGGTACCTAATGACATTGTAAACAGAGTTCTGGGTGCTGGTGAGAACCCTAAAAACATAGGAGAGGCTAAGCTTTCTACATCTAAGTAGAAAGGGGGTTTCGTTGGCTTCGACATGAAGGCTGGTGGTTGGGGTGGTCCAGTAGGCACGCAGACAAAGCCTGAGGGCTTCATTTTTGATGGTGTTGATGTGGTTGAGGTATGAGTTGTGAGCAACACAGTAGACAATATTGCAGTAGTCAAGATTGGCATGAATGGTGAGCCTGAAGATTTTGAGGAGAGCATGGGGGTTTGCACCCCAAGTGGTGTTGGAGAGGAGGCAGAGAATGTTAAAGGAGCTGTTGCATTTCTGTTTCAGGTGGGTGATGTGTTGCTTGTAAAAGAGCTTGGGGTCTAGAGTTAAACCCAGGAACTTCATGTCTTCAACTTTAGGGATGCGATTGCCATTGAGCACGAGGTTCAGGTTGGGGTGGAGATTGTTGAAATGACAGAAGTGCATGCAATTCTTGTCTTTGGAGAATTTTAAAGCCTTATTGTTGCACCAGACTTGCACCTGGTTGAGGCTGAGTTGGAGTCTATTGTTGACAAGAGGAAAGCTAGGGGAGGAGTAGAAGATGGTGAAGTCGTCCACATAGAGGGTACGTCTGATGCTGGGACCAAGGTTGTCCGCAATGTCTTGAATGCTCAGCTTGAAGAGAGTTGGGGAGATGATGCTGCCTTGGGGGTAGGGGTTGGAGAGGGTGTGGCCAATAGGAACTTGGAACTGCCTGGGTGAGAGGAAGTTTTTAATAAAGATGGGTAGGTGGTCTCTGAGGCCAATGGTGTAAAATGTGGGGATGCTGTATTTCCAAGTAGTGTCGAAAGCTTTCTCGAGGTCACATCAGATGGCAATGAGGTGTTCCTTTTTTTGCAAAGGATTCCCGGACAGCGGTGTCGAGCGTAATTAACTGGTCTAGGGTATAGCGACATTTCCGGAAGCCGCTTTGGTGAGGGGAGAGAATTCTGTTGGTCTCCAGAAACCAGTTTGGTCTCTGGTTAATAACCCTTTCCATAATTTTACAGAGACAGCAGGTGAGGGTAATGGGACAATAGCTGGAGGGGTCGGTACTGTCCTTCCCCGGTTTAGCGACGGGGGTGACAATAGCTGTCCCCTAGATAGGGAGAAAGGAGTGTGAGGACCAAATGTGGTTGAGGATGGTGAGTAGGGTAGTGTTGGCCTTCTTGGAAAGGTGTTTCAGGAATGGTAGAGGATGTTATCTGGGCCCTTGGAGGTGCAGTCAGCATAGTGGATGGCTTGTTTTAATTCAGAAAGGGTGAGAGGGGTGTTGTAGCTCTCGAGATGTCGTAAGGAGAGGTGATACTCCGGGCTTCATCGCAAGCTTTTTTGGTTTTGAAAACATTGGGGTAGTTGGCCGAGGGCGAGATGTTACTAAAAGAGGCGGTGAAGTGGTTAACGATGTCCTTTTTCGCGGTGAGAAGGTTACCATTCCAGGAGAGATGGGAAGATGGGAGACTTGCCCACCCTGCCGTGGAAGCTGTTAACCATTCTCCAAATCTTCTTAGTGGGGGTGTTGGTGGTGAGAGAAGAGATGAAGTTGTTCCAAGTGTTGGTTTTACTGTCCTTAATAGTGCGCCAGGCCTTGGCACTGCTGATGTGAAAGAGGTTGAGGTTGTGGGTGGTCGGGTTAGTTTTGAAGTTCCTGAGGGCCCTTTTCCTGTTCTTGATGGTGGTTTTGCAGTCATCAGAGAAGCAGGGCTTGAGGGTGATTAGGGGGCTTGGAGGTTTTGGGAATAGAGCAGGTGGCGATGTTGATAAAGATATTACTGAGGTTTGACATGAGATCCTCACCCTCGAGGAGATGGGGGGAGAGGTGTGAGTCACAGAAAAAAGGGGCCAGTCAGCCTTCTCGAGGTTCCAATTGGGGTGTGGTCAGTGGGGGTTTGAAGGTTGGAGTGTATAAGAAGAGGGTAATGGTCACTACCACACAGATCAGCAGTGACCCTCCAGCTAAATTCAAGGAGGAGGTTGGGGGAACAGATTGACAAGTCAATACAGGTAAGGGAGCCTTTGGCAGGGTGAAGGTAGGTCGGGGAGTTAGTGTTGAGCAAGGAGAGGCTGTGCTGTTGAAGAGTGTTTTCGATAAACTTGCCTCTGGGGGTGGTGGTATTAGAGCCCCACAGAGGGTTGTGGGCAATGCAGGCACCAAGAAGAATGAAAGGGGAAGAGAGCTAAGAGATGAGGTTGTTAAGGCTGGTTGGCTGAAGGTCGATGTGCACATGAACAGGGCTGTGTGGGATATTGTGTCTAACAAGAATGGAGACGCCCCCCACAGGCCCTGTCGGCGTCCACTTGATGTTTGTGATAGCAAGCAAAGTTGTTGAGGGAATAATGGTTAGTGGTTTTCAAAAAGGTTTCTTGTAGGCAGAAGATGACTGGGTTGAAGGTGGTGGCCAGAATTAAGGTCAATTTCTTCAGAATTGGCCTTGAGGCTCCTTATGTTCCATTGTATAATGTTGTGAATATTATTGTGATTGTTTATGTTGCATGCCATAAGGAGGCAGGGAGTGTTCTTGAGGAAGATTTGTTGGGTCTGCTTTGACTTATTTTTTCATTCGATCTGTCCTTGTTTCTTTGCGAGCGGTTGTTTTTTAAAGTTGGACGAGAAGTATGTTTGGTAATCGAACAATCCATGTTCTCGTCCGTGTCATATGTGTGGGTTTGGATGGTGGGCTGTTTGTTGATTGGTTGTTTTTTGGTTTGTTGCTTGTTGATTGGATGATTGTTAGCCAGGTTGGCTTGAGTTTGATGTTTGATGGCATTAGAGGTTTTGGAGTAGGGAACAGCAGGAGTCTTGGAGTAGTCTGGTTGCAAATAGCAAAAAGATGCTTCTATATCGATTTGCTAAACATTTTGGGTACAAGCTGGAAACAGGTCCATATAGATAAAATAGGTATAGGAGATTACAAAAATACCTGTTTCCAATTTTGTTTTTGCTTTTTTGGCCGCCATTTTGAATTTCAAAATGGTCGCCTTATTGAACATTGTATATACAAATTCTCTCATTTTTTATGTTAGATACAGGACTATTGTGGGTATTATGTTAGCTTTTCTATGGTAGATGACTTTATAAGACAATTTTAGATGTTTCTCATTTATTTAAAAATGGCAATCAGCTTAAAAAACAAAATGGCGATTAAGAAAATCAAAATGGCCACCATTATAAATTGTCAAAAATAATATATATATATATATTTAAATTTTACTTAACTGAACAATTTTCCAACCAATCTAATTAACTCCTAAGTTTGCAACATTTTGATAGTTTTATATCAGATGCATCTGGCAACTATGTGACAGGAATTTTAGCACTGCTGCAGTAACATATGTCACACACATGTGCTCTCAAGATTAATGCAAAATAGAGGTAAGATATCTGCATTTCTAAAGATAGGTGCAAGGCTTGGTTTATTAAACATGTCAAATGAATATAGAAAATATGTGTTATGTATGTTCAGATCGAAATTATCCGCTAACAAGGTAAAGCATCATCTTCAGTGTTACTGTTGTACCTACACATATCAGGTCCACGACAAATGTAAAATACTTAAGAATATAAGTGTATTTATATAAATTTGCATTAAGTAGGAGATTACCATCAAATGCATGCCTGATTTACCTTAAGACAATAATCCGAGACCTAACTACAACTTAATTCAATCTGACAATGTTAGATTTACTAGCAAACTGCCAGCAATGAGTATATACACCTTAGAAATTGTACATGGCCGTTTGTTTGAACATGTTTTCAAAATACCTGACATTTGGTTAGTATCTTACTTTCACAAAGGCTTCATGGAGGGGAGGGACTGAGTGTATGTCATAGATAGAGGTACGACTGGGCAATAACAACTTGTATTTGTCTGAAATTTGTATCCCTGTCCTCCTTTTTATTTTTGGTTTAATGAGCTTTCAAAATCTTTTTAATACCACTCAATTTTGTATTGGTTTAAGCCATGGACCAGTGCCTTGTTAAATCTTATGATTGCATATGTATCCTACATTTGACAAAATACATCAGTTTGGTTTCTTACAAAGGGAGTAAAACATCTTTTAACTTTCCCTCCAGAATTATCAAGATGGAGCCTGCAGCTTTAATCAGAAAAAGAGTGACAGAGTCTGAAATTGAGTGGGAAAATTGCATCTTGTGTTAAGAGGTTAGGCTCCCTAATAAAAAACATCCTTTGTCATCGGCTACACCAGAAGGAATTGCCCGAGTAATTGAAAGTGCCCTGGAAAGAGAGAAATACAATAACACTAAGTTTATAGACGCACTAGACCGTTTGAAATAGTCAACCTCGGAACTGACAAAAAATGTTCTTTGGCATAGACCCTGCTATAGCGTATTTAAACCAAGCTCACATAAACGTCTCAAGAGCAAAGGTCAGCGAAATATTACCATTTTATCTGGAGAGTCAACTCCCTGGAAGATGAAAGTAATCTAAGAAATTTATCAAGATCGAGAAGATCATCGCTGCCTTCTGTAGACTGGAACAAGTGCATGTACTGCCAGGATGATATACCTTACTCTCATTTACGTCAAGTCCAGACTTTCCCAACATCAGAAAAAGTCCTGACCCTCGCTCAGTTTGATAGCGTAATGAGATACAGATTAGCTGGAGTACATGATCTTATAGCTGCAGAGGTCAAGTATCATTTGAAATGTTATACATGCTTTTTTAAGAAGCACAGTAAGCTTAAAGAAAACCAAGATAACATTCCAGAAACAATTTGCTTTGAAAATGTAATGGCTGATCTTGAAAAAGGTGTTGCTGAAGGACACATTTATACATTAACAAGTATTTGGGAACAATATTCTGATATGCTTCTCACAGATTTTGCAATGGTTTCAGGGGTTTACAGAAGTAATAGGTTCAAGGAGAAAATACAGAGGTATCTTGGTGATGATGTGATTTTTGTTCAACCCTTGTGTACTACAGATCCGCAGCTAGTATGTCCTTCTGTGGCTCAAGATATGGCTATGGAAAAATTTGTAGAAGATATGACAGAGGTGCAAGGAATAGATGTTTGTGAGGCTTCTATGAGTAACCAAGCAGAAAATGACGACACTGATATTTTAAGCGGGATTTTTAAAGTGGCTGTAAAACTACGCTGGACATTGAAGCTACAGCTAGTCATGACTTCGTTGGAGGAATTGATGAGGAGCATGCGAGATGGTGGTGCCAGATAATCTTTACTTTCTTATTCATCTTCTCTGCAATGAAGATGTATTTGATGTTGAAAATGAGAGTCAAAAGGAGAATGATCTTAAACGAAAATTCTCAGTATTTGTCAAGACATCATTTTTCTTGCTTCTGGAGGGCAGAAACTAAAACCAAAGCATATTGGTCTTGGCGTTACTATTCACCAGGCCACGAGGTCAAAAGGGCTCATAAAAGTTCTCCATGCAGCAGGTCATTCTATCAGCTATGAGCATGTTATTCAGATTGACAAAGCTATTGCCGATGATGCTCTTCAGCGTTACAATGACCATGGAAAAGTGATGATACCACGTAATTTTACCACTTGGGAAAATTGTGGATATGTTAGTTATGCAGACAACAATATTGATATCAATGAAGAAACACTCAGTGGTATGGACACTTTTCATGCAACACAATATGTGGCTCTTCTAAAAAAGCACCAAATGAGCCAAAAGAGAAATGAATGTTGAGCTAAAATTTAACAGATCCAAAACAAGTCTTCCATCAGAAATGAGTGAGCTTCAAAACTCAAACATGCTTGCAGCCAAACTAGAACCAGTGATGCCGAAAGATGTACAGCTCACTTGGTACGACCCAGACAAGGAAATGATAGCCAAAGCATTCTGCATGGACATGACATGGATTCTTTTAAGGTCACAAAAATCAGGAAAACCAACAAGTACCTGCCTGGAGTGGATTCAACCAGAAAGTGTCAAAGAATGATTTGCCACAAACTGAATTTGGGCCTTTTCCAATAATCAATGCTCCTGCTCATGATTATGACACGATTTGGACAGTGATGAAAAAATGTCAAGCAATGACAAAGAAACTAAATGCAACATACACAGTAATTACCTTTGATGAAGCACTCTACAACAAAGCTAAAATGATTCAATGGGAGAAGTTGGAAGATTGCGAAGATTTTGTTATCATGTTAGGAGGCTTCCACACAGATGAATTTTTCAAAAGTGATTGGTCAGTTCATGCAAGGAGCTGGTCTCAATGATATATGGGTAGAGAGTGGAGTATTTGGAGAAAACACAGCAGAGAATATTCTCAAAGGAAAGGTGTGGAACAAATTTATACGTGCACATAAACTTACACTTGAAGCACTTTGGACAATTCTTTGGCCAAAGTTTATTGTTTGGGCACAAGAGAATGAGAAGGAGTTAGGAAGCAAGTTGAGAGAAACAGCAGGAAGATTATTGAAGGGTTTTCCAAAGATGATGATGAGCAGATAGAATCGACACTGGCATTATTCATTGAAGATAATGTACCCATATTAACACTTCTTGATGAATTTGATGCTGACCACAAGGACCCAACAACATTCCAATTTTGGAGGAAGTATATGTATCTTGTTACTATTCTTCTGAGAATTACCCGTGCTCTTCGAGATGGAGACTGGGCGCTGTACCTTTCATCACTAGCTGAAATGTTACCCTGGTTTGCTCTCTTTGACCATGTTAATTACACCAGGTGGGGTATAATGTTTCTAGCAGATATGAAGATGCTACAGGAGACAGCACCAGAGGTTTACCAAGGCTTTGCATATGGTGACTTTGGTACTAAAGAAACTTCACAAAGATTCAATCAAATCCCTGATGACCAAGCACTTGAGCATATCCACAAACGGGGCAAAGTTGCCGTTGGTTTAGTTGGCATCACCCGCACAGATTCAGCACGAGAACGTTGGTGTCTTACATACAATGAACGGGCTCAGCTCGCTGAAGACACAAAGAAAATGTATCATGTGACGAGTGAGACAGATTTGCAACATAAAGATCTGGGACCTAAGCGAATGGAAAGAGATCAGAAAGATATCACAAAACTTCTTCAATAATTTAAACGCTTTGATGTATTTTTAATGATTCGTCAGACCTGATATCAATCACCACAGGAGATGTTGCCAGTACTGATGTGAAGAATGACTTTGTGAAAGCAGAGAAAACAGGAAAGAAGTTAATACACGACTTTGTGAATGACAGACTCATCAAAAAGACAACAAAGTTCCATGATAAAATCAAAAGACAGAAACTTAACACGTTTTGTACAATGTACAGTCATACTGTAAATGTAGATAAAGTAAAAACAACCACTACCAAGGCACGCATCAATCTTTTACGTCAAGTGATTGTTGCATGAGATGCTGGACGTGAAGTTGATATAGATGGGTTGCTGGAACGTGAACTCACCTGTGCCTTTATCAATAGCAACTGTTGATAAAAAGCTGAGATATCCATCAAGTAAATCAGATCTAGGCAAAATTCTAGATCAAGGTAAAGCTCAGAATCTACCACCAGTCAGCAACAGGCCTACATATACTATTGTGGATGCTATGGCAGTAATTCAGTCTCTTGGCAATCATATAGGAGCAAAAACCTTTGGTGAATGGTGTGACAACTTTCGAAAGTCAATTTACAAACATTTTTCTGAGACATGCAACAGGGTGGACATTGTTTTTGATCAATATCTGGACAACTCCATTAAAGGTGGTACACGAAACAAACGTGCAAGTGGAACAAACAAGGAGATAGAAACCAGAGTAACCAGCAGAGATCAGAAAATTGGCAACTGGGAAAGATTTATTACACTTGGCAAAAACAAAGAAAGTCCAGCAAACTTTCTCTGCACACAAATGATAAATCATCCCTGTGAAGATCCCAACAAGGAGCTGGTTCTTGGCGGTGGTTTCTCAAACTCAGATAAGGCATGGTCTTCGTCTGGCAGAGATGTGTCAAATCTGCAACAAATCACGAGGAGGCTGACACGCGTATCCTACTTCATGCTCAAGATGCAAAGAACTCAGGATTTCAACTACTTAATATTGTATGCCGTGATACTGATGTGTTGGTGCTTCTTGTATATCATATGCCCAACCTATGTCAACAAGTGCGGATGCAAGGGGGGACAGCAAAAAAACAATCTTTCATTCCTGTTTATCAAATCCAAATTGATGACAAGGCAAGAGCATCATTGCTTGCATATTATGCCCTTACAGGCAGTGACACAACAAGCCAATTTGCTGGAATAGGCCAAAAAGCGGCGTAAAAGGAATTTGTAAAGCACCCACAACTGCTTGAGCGGTTAGGTGAAGCTCAAGTTCCTGATGAAAAGGCTATGTCTGATGCGGAAGCATTTGTTTGCAAATTGTATGATCTATCTAATGAATCAATTAAAATACAAGAAACCAGAAGTGCATTTTTTCACAAGGTGAAACAAAATGTTGAGACACTACCACCTACTGCAGATGCTCTACATCTGCACATTAGAAGAGCCCATTACCAGACATATGTATGGAAGATGGCTCTTGAACAAAATCCATCACTACCATCTCCAGAGGAGAGCGGCTGGTTTCTTACAACAGATGGAATCCTGAAACCGCGCCTTCTCACAGTGGACCCAATGCTAGAAACGTGGCCAGAACTTATATCATGCAGTTGTCCTCTCTAGGGTTTGCGGTGTGCAACACGCATATGCAAGTGTACTTCCATGAAAGTTCCCTGCACTCGAGGATGTTCATGCACAGAGTACTGCCGAAATCCACAATCTTTGCCTTCTAATATACTATGATGCAGTCATTTCTCAAATATACCTTGTATGAGTTTTGTTTTCATATTGTAGCAAGCTATGTTTTCCTTTGATAATCTCAAGTTGAACAGTTGAAGTCTGCTTCCAGCAATGGTGTTTGGGAATTAATTTATGAAAACTATCCATTTCATAATCAAATATGGCCGCCATTCCGCCATTTTGGAACTAAAAATGGCCACCAATATCAAATTTATCCGAATAATTAATCACCAGGCTTTATTTTACTTTGAATCAAATTTACATACACCCCCTTAATTTTCTTTCAATATACTGAGAAGTTCAAGATATACTGAATGAACAACTTTTTGATGTTTTGTCTAAAGTTTGAAGTAGAAACAAACCTTTGGGGGCCATTTTGAAAACTAAGATGACAAGGTTTCCAAACAAATTCTGAATGATACACGCTCTATATTTTATTTCGTTACAGCTATGAATGAACTATTATCCATCATCATCTTTAAACTTAAAAGTTACTGTGAAAATATGTTCTGTTTAAATTATCTGGAAAATGGCGGCCATTTTGAATTTCAAGATGGCTGCCAACTGCTGAACATATAGATTCTTGTTAAAACTTTTATTCCATATAAGATCAACATTTCTACCAGTTATTTAATGTTAACCTTACCTAAAACATGCCAAAATACTCATATTTTTATAAAATATGCTCTATTTAAGTGCCATTTTGAAATTCAAAATGGCGCCACCTCAAGGATTTTTTTTTTTGTGAAACAGGTTTTTTAGACTCTTATACACCTAAACTATTAATTAAAATCATTTCCCGACTTGTACCCAAAATGTTTAGCACTTGTCATTTTTGGCCATTTGCAACCAGACTAGAGGAGGAAGGAAGCTTGGGGAGAGAAGTGGTGGTGGTGGAGGTGGTTTGGATAATGGGTGTGGGTGAGCTGTTGGAAATGGTGATGGGCTCAGGACTGGGTAAGAAGGGCCAGGTGAGGTCTGTTTGGGTACGTGAGTCAGTTTTAATTGTGTTTAGGGAGGGGGGGGGCGATATTGATGTTAGAGGAGACTGCGCTTAAGTAGAATGGTAGTGTGGAGAGAAGCGAGAAATTGCTTCCTGGCCTCCAGGTAAGTGATGTTGGGATTAAGGGTTTTAGTTTGGTTATTTGATTTTCCTGAAGCCGGGTGGGGTAGTCTTTTGAGAAGGAGGGATGGTTAGCTAGATGAGTACCGTCGCAATTGGTGTAGTGTGGGGTGCTGATGCAGGAGGTGCTGTCGGGTCCAGGGCTCCACAGTTGCCACAGTGCGCTTGGCTATGGCAGGAGTTTTTACCATGGCCATACCTCTGGCACTTATGACAACGGAGGGGGTTAGGAATAGAAGGGGTGACTGGGATTCTCAGGTAGCCAGCAGTGATGTGGGAGGAAAGAGTTGGTGTGGAAAACATCAGAAAGATGGTATTAGTAGGTGTTTCGGCACCGTCTCTCTTGAGGACCAGACAACGGGCCTCAGTAACGTGTTGATTGGTAAGTTCCTCTATGAGGTCTTAATCGGTCAGGTAGGCTAGGTCTCTCGTTCTGACCACATCTTTGCTGAAGTTTAGGGAACGATGAGGGGTGACTGTAACGTCAATACTGGTATTGGCTAGGATTTTGGTGGTGAGGAGGGTGGTGGATTAAGAGTCCTTGGTGCAGTGCACCAGGAGATCGCCGGATCTGAGGGTGGAGACCTTGGGGAGGGTACCGACAAGGCCTTGGAGCACTTTGTGAATTAGAAAAGGGGAAACTTTTTTGGAAACTATCTGGTTTATTGGTGGCCTGTATTATTATAATTTAGGGGATTGGGGGTGAATAATGGTCAATGGAGGTAGCAGGTGGGTCACTGGGAGGGAGGGTCAAAGCAGAAGCGTTTCGTCATGATGAAGAAAAAAAACAGGGCCAAGAGACCCGAGGCAACTAGAAAAAAATTGAGGAACTACTATAGGAGAACCGCTGTACAGGTAACGATAAGGCCCGAAAGTCTAGTCAGAACGAAAGGGAAAAAAACAAAAGAAAAATCTCACCAAAAACAGATGCCTAACCACAGAGAGAGAATCCAGGAAAATTAAGATATAAAACAAAATTAAGTGGTAAAGTGCAAGGTAAAATGAAATGGAATGAATAGTTGGAGAGAATAGAATAGAAATCACGCCGCTCTCAACACAGCACAGATTTTATTGAAGAGATATTTTAACGTATAATACAACAAACCTGACTCCTCCTCTATCATCTCACAATCTGTATCCATCTCATCATCCTCCCCCGTCTCCAAGGAACTTTCCGAGCTGTCTGTTATTTCTCCCTCTTCCAATTCATAATCCTCCTTCCCACCATCTTTTTCAGATGATCCATGATCTTTATTCTGATTAGACGGCTCTTTGCAATTTAATTTATCCGAGATGTCATCTTCTTTATCAGACTCCCTATCAATCTCCTCCTCTTCATTTTTTGACCCAAGGCCACTGCTTCCCATAGATGGTTCTTTCCCATTATTACACTTTCTCAAATGAACATTCTGCTCTCTATTCTTGTCCCTATGTTTCCGTCTTCCTGTTTCTTTGAGTCTCTGATATTCTGATTTGCTTTGCTTTGATTCGTGAATAGACATTTTGGGAGAAAAAAAGTTAAACAAAATATGCAATGATAAAAAATAAACCTCAAAATACTTGGGAATAGGGCAACTCAACCCATTTACCTCAAAAGCTATACTTACAAACAATTTAAAATTGACCTACCACAACTCTGTCTCTGATTGGTTACTCTACTCTTGTTGTTACTTAATTTCATGTGAGTAAATGATGAAACCAAATCTTCATCCTATAATATGGAAGAAGAAAAGGAAAATGGGAAAGCTTAGGAAAACTTCTGTCATTCAGATGCTTGATCATCTGAGAAAGCCAACATTCAAATTGGACATATGTGTTTGAGAAAGCCAACATTCAAATTGGACATATGTGTTTGAGAAAGCCAACATTCAAATTGAACAAATGTGTTTGAGAAAGCCAATATTCAAATTGGACATATGTGTTTGAGAAAGCCAACATTCAAATTGGACATATGTGTTTGAGAAAGCCAACATTCAAATTGGACATATGTGTTTGAGAAAGCCAACATTCAAATTGGACAAATGTGTTTGAGAAAGCCAACATTCAAATTGGACATATGTGTTTTGTTGAATGAAGCATGACATTGATTGGACATGAGTAACCTTCATCAGATTTTGAGAACAAAACAATTCAAAGCCACTTTTCTCCCATAAATTGTCTTCCAACAAACGTTGTTCACATTTTCAAGTTTGAACTATTTTAAAGTACTTTCAGTGTTTCTATAGAAAAATAGCTTTTTCCTTTCTTCCCATTTTCATTTTCTTCTGAATTCATTCGTTTAACAATAGCAGCATCTTAAAAGATATTCAATAGAAATCAATTTTAATATCGTACTATTAATTCCTAGAAATGCTTAACACTGGATAATAGCTGCATCAGATTCATATGAAACCCTGCATGACACCCTGCTCAAAACTTAATAAGTTATAATTTGTTTCAATAAAAAGATAAAGTAACTGACCAAAAATTAAGCAAAATGGAGAGCCAAATGCTTAGTATCATACTAATTTTCTATGGCAACAAAATGAATCTTTAAGTTCTAAAGATTACCTTTTCAAATAGAAGACTAAACGTTTTATGGGGAGGAGGGGGTTGTCATCTATAATCCCCTTAATCCCAAAAAAGGAAGGCTAGTTTAATTTCGCAACTTACCAAATTTCTTTCATGTTCATCCGAGTTCTCTGTGCTTCCAGGAAAATTAAAATTACCATTTTTTTTAGTCTTCTTTTTACGAGAATTCTTTTTTCTTTCAACTGTGGCTGGAATTTCAACTTGAGAATGGAACTTATATTCATTTGTTTCGGAATCGTAGTAAAAGTACGTTCCAGTTTTAGGATCGTAGAATAGGTGGCTGTTCTGCAAAGTAGAAAGAAAAACCATACTCACTGTTACAAGAGCAAGGAGCTTCATCTTATGGATATGTAGAGTAAGTACAGACCTGGAAAAATGTATGGTTCCGGCAGTTATAACCATGAAAAAAACAGTTCACATGAAGAATTTTTCATTAAACAATTTGTATTACTTTTTTGTTACATTGCTTGAATAAGCAGCAGTACGTGGTGAAATTAATTCTTCTCTTAATGCCAGCATAACTAAGCTGTATCACTATTGTGCCTTCAAACTAAATATGACAGCTCAACAATTTGCAATGCCTCTAAAACACTGAGCATAAATTTGCTGTATAAGATTTCATTATTCAAAAATTGAAAACTAAATTTTGCTCACCGCATCATAGTAGTACCCAGAGTTGTAGTCATAGTACATCCCTGTCGACTCATCCAACACATATCCTGAACTATGAATGGCGTCCTCTACGGTTTCTCGTAGGGCATCTGCAAGCGACCCACCCCCATCCTAGATAAAGAGAAAATAGTGGGCAACATTTACCTTTAATTCTTCATACAGCTCCTGAAATTTAAATTTAAATGTATTTAAGAAATATCTGATTGTTAAATGGTTAATAAGGTTATGGCTGTGTTTTAGCCTAAAGGCCGTTACACACCAAGCGTGAAGCGGCAAGCAATTTTTTAAACAAAATTGAATAAAACAAAGGAAAAGAAACATTTTGTCCTCTTGTTTTCAGAGAAGCATCATCATCGCATGGCTATTCAAATGATAACTGAAAATTGATTAAAAGGACCTTTCTACGCCCATTAAAGCAAAATTCCCATCGCGAAAGAAAACCACACCCAACTAAAGTAAATTTCTCCACAGTTTGAAGAAAAAAGCATTTCTAGCAAATTTTCCAGTATCATCAGAAAGCCTTAATTGTAAACTTCATCGTGTGTAAGCAAAAGGTCAAAGCATCGTATAATATTTGTTTCCTGTATGATTATCTAAAATATCGCTCGCCGCATCGCGTTCGGTGTGTAACAGCCTTTACTGCTTTATCAGATTCTTGTATGTCTGCTCAATGCTTATCAGTTATTACAATACAATGGGGTTTTACAAAACATCATTTCTTCTCTTTTCCAATCAAATCCTTCAATAAAGCTAAAAAAATAAAGAATCCTTTGGGACTTTGTTACTTATTAATACACACAATAACCAAAAAACCCAAGCTTTTGAAGTTTCGGCGTGCAATATGTATTTTAAGTTTGAACTATTGTATAATAAATGTTATTGCACACTGGGCTCAAAATAAAAAACAATAGGGCACATCAGCAGACAATGGGCTATCTGTGTACTACATATAAACCTAATCCCATGTACGTTCTTGAGATACTCTATATTTACAAGCTCTTCTCAACAAAATCATGTTAAGCCCAACCCACTATACATATTAATGAAATTTAACCTTTTGGTACCATGAACACATACACACTAGCAAACAACATAATTACACTAAATATGATACAAAACAGACATGCGGTTATCAAAATATGAACATTTTAATATTTTAATATTAAGCCCCACCTACTCAATAATATGCATGACATCAACACCAAAAACAATAGGGCACATCTACAGACCATGGGCTATCTGTGTACCACATATGACATGAACTCTATGTATAGTTCTTGAGATACTGTGTTTACAAGCACTTTTCAACTAAATCATGTTAAGCTCCGCCCACAATGTATATTAATGAAATTCAACACATTTGTACCGCGAACATGTAGACATTAGCTAACAACATAAATACAGTAAATATGAAACAAAACAGATATGTAGTTATTTCAATATGAATATTTTAAAATTTTACCATTAAGCTCTGCCTACTCATTAATATCAATGACATCAACACCAAAACCAATAGGGCACATCTACGGACCATGAGCTATCTGTGTACCACATATAACATAAATCCAGTGTATGGTTCTTAATATATCATGTTTACAAGCTGGGTTTCAAACATACACACATACACACACACGCCATCATAACCGCATAGGTTCCTGATGCTGATTTCATCAGAACCAAAAATGAGTAAAGAAATATAAAAAATTGAAAGTGAATAAGAGATTGAAAACAGAAAGGGATTGAATAATATCAAGAAGGGATTGAAGGAAATAAAATGATTGAAATGTATACAGAGCTTCAAAATATAAAAATTTATAATAATTACGTGATTGGAAATAAAGAGTGATTTAAAAAAAAATCTATCGCAAACATAAAGCAACTGAGAATACAAAGAGATTAAAAACAAAGCAAAATCAGAAATTTAAAAGATTAGTTTAGGGGTCAAGCAAGTACATCTTATATGAAAAAGACTGCAAAAGAAACAAATTGGTGAAGAAAGCAGGCAAAATTTGTATTCCGTTAAGGAGATATTTTAGTTTTAAAATCTGTCTTATTTGTATAGAAATGACTGGTGTGATAAATCTACTATGGAAGGTTGGCGCCCTCATCCTCACATTCTTAACAATTGTTAATGTATTTTTTTGAAAATTCATTTCATTATTTTACTAATAGAATTATTTTGCTCAAACTTTCTTCAGGTGATTAAATTATAATTACCCTTCCTAGATTCTGTTTTACTACTTTCCTGACATATCCAATGCTTTTTAAAGCACAAAATCACAGGACAAAATAAGATGGCATACGTAGGTAAAAACTTTTGAGGAATCTGAGGCTGTAGGGATGCACATTTTCACTTAATTCAGCAAACGATAAACGATTCATTTTTTTTTGATCGTTTATCATGTATACGATCAACACGCCGAAAATGCAATCACACGCTGAAAATTCCAGGAATTTTCGCAGAACTGGTTCTATCACTACAATAAACACAACGTAACCATCATGATTTCCAGCCTTAAAAATAAGTAAGGAATGTCACAAAACTTGAGTATGGGGCTATATTCAGTCTTTAAATTAACAGTAAGGCTGAAAAAAGTTGTCAAAAATAATGATCCATGGTCTTAACGTGCTCTAAAATGATGCAAAAGTGAATTATCAGCAAGTAAATTGCCGTGTTTTGCAAGTATTTTGATGATTCCATCACTTATTGCCATGCCGTACAAGATTCAAAAGTGTACCACTACCTGGCAGCTAGCATACTGTGTAAAAAATTCCAACCCAGTGTCATTTCCCAACTGTACTGTATTTTATGCAACCCTTTTGGCAAAATGGCGCTGATGTTTTTGAACCGCATTAAAGTCTCAGCAACTATTTTGCAATCTTTTTCTGTTTTGCACAATTTATTTGACTCACCAGGTAATCTTTGCATTTATTTGTAGTGAAAATAACAATCAATGTTTTTTTGTCTGTGTATTTCTGGATCCGTTTGACAGCTTGTAAAACAATGTTAACCTAATTCAGATTTTAAGCCTGTACTGTTAACCAGGCCAAAAGCCTAAATCAAGTTGCTTTAAATCGGCGAATCAAAGTGAAAGATTTGATTGAATTTAAATCCTGCATTAATAGGTATTAAATCCTTAGTTGATAGTTTGAAAGGTTTGTCTGTGGTGTGAATGAATATTGATTTTGAATGCAAAGTATTGTTGGGAAACTGATAGAGGCACTTTCTGGGTGATTTTGCCGTGTAAACGATGTATTAAATTTGTACATGGTAAACAATGTTTTTGATCGTGTACATGATAATTGGTAAACGGTCACATCTCTATGAGGCTGTGACATCACAACTAGTCTGATTTTAAACGTTTCTACACAAATGATACCAAACTTTAAGCTTGAATATCTCTTTAATGAAATCAGATTTTTGAATGCTATCTTTACCATTTAGTTTTTAAGTCCTTTTTCATATACATGTAAGATGGACTTACTTGACCCCTGAACTATTCCTTTACACAGACTGCAAATATCACTAGACTAAACAGAGCATCACTGATGCAGAAACTCAACCTATACAATTTTTAGTTACGTTTTAGATGGTCAAGGGAAAGATGGCATGATGAGGGTTACTGATGTCAAGTCCCCTGTCCTTTAAAAGATTGTGTTGCTAATGAGAAGATACTGATTGCTGGTGGGAATGCTACGTAAAATTATATTTTCTTCCCTATGGCAGGTGGCATTAAGGATTGGAAACTAATAAGGGATTGAATATATATATATATACATATATATATATATATATATATATATATATATATATAGATGTATATATATATATATTTATATATATATATATATATATATATATATATATATATATATATATATATATATATATATATATATATATATATATATATATATATATATATATATATATATATATATATATATATATATATATATATATATATATATATATATATATATATATATATATACATATATATATATTATATATATACATATATTTTTTTATATATATTTATATATATATATATAAAAGATTGAAAATATAAAAATATTGAGAATACTGAAGAAACAAACTAACAGAATGAAATATAAAACAAGACTGAAACTATCGAAAGATTAAAAACTTACCTTTGAAGCAAAAGATCCAATAGAACTATCATCTCGTATAGTTTTAGAATTCTCTTCCTTCACATTTTCTGTTTCTGTTTGGGTGGCTACTTCTTTTCTTTCTGAGTTTATTTTCCTTTTAAGTTCTTTCAATTCCTCATGAAGGAATTTCATCTAAAAGAACATTACCATGGATTACCAAACTTGAAAACAAAACACATTCACATTCTACTCTCACAAGACTACTGTACCTCAAGAAAGTTGAAAACTACACAGTTTATAATCTCATGTGACCAAAACCGATATTAACTTTAAAGGAGACACGAAGTCTGATACAATCATTATTTCATACAATAGAGGATACAAATCTTAACCAACTACCAAAAACAGTAAGTCAAAATCTTATTTCTATCTTAAGGTATTCATGTTTGAAATCGACACATGGGGGCTGCCATTTTCTTCAATTCTGTATTGAAACATTGTGCATGATGACATAATTTCCCCAACAGGGATATAAGGATTATAATGTATTTCTTCATAAATGTGATTACAGTTTTTATTCCAAAATGTTGTGACACAAAGTTTTAACCGAATGTTTTGTTTATTTCATGTCTACACAAAAAATTCCTTGACCCTTACATATGAAGAAAAAAAATTCATAACCTAGAAATCTTGAGATAGATTATAAAGAAATACAAAGCATTCCAACATCCTGCTGGGCTGATGACATCACATTCTGCATGTTTTGAAATCAAAATGGTGACTCCTATAGTTCTATTTAGTGGTAGAATTAAAGTTTTTAATAATTGTAAAAATTGTGTTAGATTGCTTAAATTGGATATGAAACTTGGTCAGAAAAATTTGTTATTTTTAATTCTATCATATGAAATAAGGATTATGTTAGACTTAATGTCTCCTTTAATAAATCTTTACTGGTCTGGTAGTGGTTTAGAGTGTAGATACCGAAATGTTACAGTGCCTTGAAGATACAATACCTGTAGATTATACAGTTAATTACTGAAGTCCATACTTAGGACATGATGATCACCGATCAGGCCCATGCAACTTATCTTTGATTTTACCATCATAGAACATTCCATTATTCAATAATGCACCAATGACATAGATAAGGGCTTTTAATACCTGTTTTTGCAACACCTCACAACGCAACTCAGCCTTCTTCCTTTTGATAATTTCTGTGGCAAGAGTTTCTTTTGTTGTGGATACTTCCACTTCCAGATCTTTGGTCCCTTCCTCCATATTTCACCAACCTGGAAAGAATGTCAAAAATACTTTAGTGACAAATTGTGTTAAAACAAATACATCTCATACAAATGGCATAATTTGGAAAACTTGTCAACTCTTTTTAGAAGAAAAAGATGTAAAACATAAAATAAACTGATTCTCCAATGCACATAACTATTAAAGCTCAATATCATCTTAGATATCAACTTTCAATTCAATGACTAAGATCAGTATTATCTTAGAAATCAACTCTCAATACAATCACTAAGATCAATATCATCTCAAAATCATCTCTCAATTCAATGACATCTTAGAAATCAACTCTAAATTCAATGACTAAGATCAATATCATCTTAGAAATTAACATTCAATACATTGACTAAGATCAATATCATCATGAAATCAACTCTCAATTTAATGACTAAGATAATTATCATCTTAAAAATCAACTCTCAATACAATAACTAAGATTAATATCATCTTAGAAATCAACTCTCAATTCAATGACTAAGATCAATATCATCTTAGAACTCTCAATTCAATGACTAAAATCAATATCATTTTAGAAATCAACTCTCAATTCAATGACTAAGATCAATATCATCTTAGAAGTCTCAATTCAAAGACTTAGATCAATAAATTCTTAGAAATCAACTCTAAATTCAATGACTAAGATTAATTTCAACTTAAAAATCAACTCTCAATTCCATGACTAAGATCAATCATATCATCTTAGAAATCAACTCTAAATTCAATGACTAAGATCAATATCATCTTAGAAGTCTCAATTCAAAGACTAAGATCAATATCTTCTTGGAAATCAACTCTCAATTCAATGACTAAGATCAGTAACATCTTAGAATCAGCTCTCAATTCAATGACTAAGATCAATATCATCTTAGAACTCTCAATTCAATGACTAAGATCAATATCATCTTAGAAATCAACTTTCAATTCAATGACTAAGATCAATATCATCTAGAAATCAACTCTAAATTCAATGACTAAGGTCAATATCATTTTAGAAATCAACTCTCAATTCAATGACTAAGATCAATATCATCTTAGAAATCAATTCTCAATTCCATGACTAAGATCAATATCATCTTAGAAATCAACTCTCAATTCAATGACTAAGATCAATATCATCTTAGAAATCAACTCTCAATTCAATGACTAAAATCAATATTATCTTAGAAATCAACATTCAATACAATGACTTAGATCAATATCATCTTAGAAATCAACTCTCAATTCAATGACTAAGATCAATATCATCTTAGAAATCAGCATTCAATACAATGACTAAGATCAATATCATCTTAGAACTCTCAATTCAATAACTAAGATCAATATC
The DNA here is from genome assembly GCA_020152595.1 of Chiridota heheva. NCBI lineage: Eukaryota > Metazoa > Echinodermata > Holothuroidea > Apodida > Chiridotidae > Chiridota > Chiridota heheva. Next base: position 7,902 of record JAIGNY010001264.1, on the reverse strand, counting down.
ATTTAAGAAATCAACTCTCAATTCAATGACTAAGATCAATATCATCTTAGAAGTCTCAATTCAAAGACTAAGATCAATATCTTCTTGGAAATCAACTCTCAATTCAATGACTAAGATTAATATCAACTTAGAAATCAACTTTCAATTCCATGACTAAGATCAATATCATCTTAGAAATCAACTCTCAATTCAATGACTTAGATCAATATCATCTTAGAATCAGCTCTCAATTCAATGACTAAGATCAATATCATCTTAGAACTCTCAATTCAATGAGTAAGATCAATATCATCTTAGAAATCAACTTTCAATTCAATGACTAAGATCAATATCATCTAGAAATCAACTCTAAATTCAATGACTAAGGTCAATATCATTTTAGAAATCAACTCCCAATTTAATGACTAAAATCAATATCATCTTAGAAATCAATTCTCAATTCCATGACTAAGATCAATATCATCTTAGAAATCAACTCTCAATTCAATGACTAAGATCAGTATCATCTTAGAAATCAACTCTCAATTCAATGACTAAAATCAATATCATCTTAAAAATCAACTCTCAATTCAATGACTTAGATCACTATCATCTTAGAAATCAACTTTCAATTCAATATAAAACATACCACATAACTTGTCCTTCTCCATAAAAATTTGTTCCAGCAAATCATAGCCACAAACTTAATGTGGCAAATAATGAGATCACTTATCTTAATTAAAATAACCACTTAACCACACAATACAGACTTCATCCACTGCTAATATGATACTCAACATTAACTTCAACAACAACCCAAGACCAAATGGTACAATAGAGCCATTGATAAGGGAAATTTGATCCTAATTGCTTGTGGTTTTCAGAATGAAGAAAATAAAAGAGGAGAGGAAAAGTTTGACACGGCCTGATTATATTTTAGATCCGGTCTGACTGTTTGAAATTTTAAGGAGCACAGCAACTAATGAGTACAAAACTAATGAGTACTACAACTAATAACTACAACTGATGAGTACAACAACTAATAAGTACAACTACTAATGAGTACAACAACTTATGAGTACAACAACTAATGAGTACAACAACTAATGAGTACAACAACTAATGAGTACAACAACTAATGAGTACAACTAATGAGAAAAACAACTAATGAGTACAACAACTAATGAGTACAACATCTTATGAGTACAACTAATGAGTACAACAAGTGAGTACAACAACAAATGAATACAACTAATGAGTACAACAACTAATGAGTACAACAACTAATGAGTACAACAACTAATGAGTACAACAACTAATGAGTACAACAACTAATGAGTACAACAACTAATGAGTACAACAATTAATGAGTACAACAACTAAAGAGTACAACTTGTTCCCATCAAATTCCTGTGCAACATGTCTGACTCAAATTTAAAGCTGGTTCAACCAGGTTACAAACAGATGTACATTTTTCTACTTTGTTATTGTTCAAAAAATTATTTTAATCAATTTAATAACGGCTGCAAAAGAAATTGAACTTCAAATAAGTTTAGTTATAAGTTTAGATTGGTTTGTCTTTTTATTTATTTGGAAATAGGGCTAGGATCACGTCGGGTAATCCCAGACAGCCGTAAATCACGGACACAACGATATAAACGAATGTTATGAAACCTAACAATATTGCGTGATGACCTTTAGCCATGTCAAGTTATAAGGGAAACTTTTTGTGAAAGTTACCGGCAACACAAACTGTAGTAAACATAAAGTTTTTTATTAAAAAACATCATTTAACTGAGAAAAAAATCAGGGCCAACTCAAGTTTTAACAAAATTAGAAGAGGTCAAGTTAGGGTATGATTTTTTGATCGCTTAAAGCCGTTTATATTTAAGTGCAAATTCACTTTAATTTTTTATCATCTGATGTTCCATTCGCGTAGAAGCAACATTGTTACTGTTAAAAGTGTACTAAATCCCCCTAATACCTAACTATGATAAACTGAAGTTAGGCGGTCGGTAAATCTCGGACCGTGTGAACACACGCAGTATGGGAATTTTTAAGTCACTAAGTTTTGGGAAATAAATCTGATACTGATCTTAGTCATTGAATTGAGAGTTGATTTCTAAGATGATACTGATCTTAGTCGTTGAATTGAAAGTTGATTTTCAAGATGATACTGATCTTAGTCATTGAATTGAAAGTTTATTTTTAAGATGATATTGATCTTAGTCATTGAATTGAGACTTGATTTCTAAGATGATATTGATCTTAGTCATAGAATTAAAAGTTTATTTTCAAGATAATATTGATCTTAGTCATGGAATTGAGAATAGATTTCTAAGATGATATTGATATTAGCCATTGAATTGAGAGTTGATTTCTAAGATGATATTGATCTTAGTCATTGAATTGAGAGTTGATTTCTAAGATGATATTGATCTTAGTCATTGAATTTAGAGTTGATTTCTTGGATGATATGATCTTAGTCATTGAATTGAGAGTTGATTTCTAAGATGATATTAATCTTAGTTATTGTATTGAGAGTTGATTTTTAAGATGATAATGATCTTAGTCATTAAATTGAGAGTTGATTTCTAAGATGATATTGATCTTAGTCAATGTATTGAATGTTGATTTCTAAGATGATATTGATCTTAGTCATTGAATTGAGAGTTGATTTCTAAGATGTCATTGAATTGAGAGTTGATTTCTGAGATGATATTGATCTTAGCGATTGAATTGATTGAAATGAGAGTTGATTTCTAAAATGATATTGATCTTAGTCATTGAATTGAGAGTTCTAAGATGATATTGATTTAGAGAATTTAGAGAATTTGTATTTCTTCTTCTTCAAACTAAATGATACTTGAACACTTTGTGCTTTCTCAGCCCTAATTTTTTATTCTTGATAATGGACAGGGCCAGTGGGAGTGGTGTAACTACTTTAAACTTTAAGTCCTAGGCTGCATAAGCTGGAGATGTCTAAGCTTTGTTTCTATATTTCCATGATTGAATCACTTCAGAAACTGCACTGGGGGGATAAGATTTAAAATATCCTGAATTCTTTAATATCTTCTTATAAATGTCACCTTTTGTAAAAAATTTACAATTCAAATTAAGTTCTGGCAGTACCTGAACAAAGAAGAAAAGTTACTGTTATTACATTTTGTGATTTTTAATGACGAAAACTTAAATTACTGATACAACTAAAGACTACAAGTTTTGCATAGGCCTAGTGGCATATCCAGTTTTTTCTCCCAGAAGGGGAAACTTTTTCCACAGAATGCAGGCATAAATGTATCTGAATAAATTCAAAGTTGATTTCCACAAAGTAGACCTTGGTCAGTTTAGCTACATTTTTGGCCGTCATACGGCCGTCATTGGCTTCCTATCTCTCATTGAATTATTTTCAAACTCCTGTTACTTGTTTATAAATCCCTAAATAATTGTTGTCCTACTTACATTGCTGATTTAATTTTCATGTATAATCCATCTCGTAATCTCAGGTCCAGTAATTTGTCCATTCTCAAGGAATATAAGGTAAATCGGAAGTGGGGGGAGAGGTCCTTTGCATTTGCTGCACCACATACTTGGAACAATTTACCCATTGAAATTAGACAGGCCATGCATTTAAACGTTTTCAAAAAGAAACTTAAGACTCACTTCATGAATTCTGCTTTTAATGATTCTGGATAGGTTTTTTTGTGCTTTTGTTGTTTATTTGTTTGTTTGTTTTTATCTTACTTGCACCTTGAGCGCTCTTCAGCGTGGATATGTGCACATTATAAATCATTTGTATTATTGATATGCAGAAAAGTGAACAAATGTGAAATTTTCAATAGGTAGAGCAGTTTTTATAGGGGGATTTTTGTGACAAAACTTAGGGTGGCCACAAAGAATTATATGTGTGTAATTTAACCAGGCAACAACTTGTTCAGCTCCCCAGCCCATACCTTCCCCCTAGGAAAAATCATTGCGAAGTGCCTAAAAACAATTACAACTGTTGACATCAGGTGTGTGGACAGAAAAAATATGCAGGTAGGGGTTTCTTTTTTTATTTTTCATTCTAAAATAACAATGGTGGACAGCTTATGACTGTTATAAAAGGTAAAAACATCAAAATAATATGTTTTTCAGTTTAAGATGAGGAAAATCAATCAAAGACCTACTGAAAAGAACATTACTTTGGTATACCCTGCTATATATGAATGTGCTTACAAAATCTGTAATGTTTATAATTGAGTTGCCACAAAAATATTTTTTTAAAGCAGCACAATTAGGTATCTTGCCAATAATCCAAAAAAAGATATCTTTATATTGAAGACAAGAACATTTTTATAAAGTGTCTTTTTTCCATTTTTTTTGGGAGGGGGGGAGGGGGAGGGGCAAGATGGACAATTTGTACAGCATTTCTTTACCTGTCCGTGATTTACAGATTATGTCCATGATTTACCGATTGTGTCCATGATTTACCACTAGCAGTAGTATATAGCATAGCAGAGCATAGCAAGGTTTAATGTCCCGAAAGCATCCAGTGCCAGACATTACATCAAGACGGCCAGGGCCTTTGATAACCAGTTGTAAACTCACTGGTTGCAGACCCACCGTGATTCGAACCTGGGACATGCAGGTGAGAGGACAAAACACTAACCACTACATCACGAAGGTCTGTATAAAATATTTCGGTAGCGCGGAACTACTTATTTTCCCCATTGAAGCCTATAATGATGAAAGAGTCAATTTCGGGGTCCTTTTTGTGCCAGAATGTTATAGATTTGGGATCTTTTGTGATGTTTTTAAAAAGTACCATCTAATATCTCTCGGATAAGGGTACTTTTAATAGGAAGTTACCAGAGGTTTTAGCCCTTTCTTTTAGGCTGAAGTGAAGAGGTGTTATACACCCTCACCAAATCAATTAAATTTTGGTATGGGTTCATGGTAAAATAGTTTCCTATGAAACTTTTACTGAAACAAATCACATCAAGTTTGAATATGCATAGTCAAGTCCAAAGCTTTCTCGACCATACCTGAAATTTTCAACTTCTTAGCTTCCTCTCCCATGAAATGGGACCTCTTAAAAATATATGTATTAGCCTTTTCTCTGAGGGTTCTCATTTTTGGATGGCGGAGTGATAACTTATTAGTTCCGTGCTACCTTTAATGAGTACTGTACTAGTCATGTGACGTATCACGTGACTAGTTTTGTCCTGTTCTTTACCACCGAAGAGGAGGGTGCTAAATAACTTTAATAAGGGTATGTCACAACGGATTCCTACATGACTAAGTAAGAACGAATCAGCAATAAACCTGCAGTGTCCACGATTTACCGATGTAACACTACCCATCCTTAACATTTCAAAGAATACAGCAGCCATAGGGGGCCACAGGTGTCCCTGGCATTATAGCAACCTGTATACTTACTACATATATATAAAAAGGTAGGTCACTTTCTAACGAGACATTTAAACCATACATGAAAATTCCTTTTTTTGACCACTCGTGAATCTTAATTACATTTTTTGACTCAACTCACATTTGCTGGAGACTCCATTTTTCATTTGTAAGCCACAGTAGGTCTATTTGTTCTTTTTTTCTGATGAGATGTACAAACGATGGATTTTCTACCGACATTACAGTCATGACAGTGTAAAAGCACAACAATTTGCTGCAAACCAAAGAAACGTTGCAATGACGCCATGGAGAAGCAGCACTTCAATTCAAAAAAAGGAATTTTCTTATACTATTCCAAAGTTGTGCTAGAAAGTGACCTATCTTTTTATATATACTGTATGTATTAGGTATTTAGGTTGCCATAACGCTAGGAACACCTGTGTAGGGGTGGTAGGCCTACACTTCAGGCTTAAGTTAGATTCTTGTAATATACAAATTGATTGTAACTAAACATTTATTTTCTTCTTTGGAATCCGACGGATACAGTAGTCTTCCAATTGGAGCATTTATGATATAACTCATACAAAAATTCACTTCTATGAAATCAAAGCACAAGTAAAATACATCTACTGTTGGCATAGAAGGCCTTACCTTAATGTTTATTCTAAAATGACTTACAAACAAAACACACACACTGGTTTTTAAAAAGAAAAACAAATCGCGGATTAGGGTATAGGTGGCAAATTGTAATAAAAGTTGACCTTAAACCCTGCCTTGGACATTATGTTTACGCATCAAAGGCAAACGAAGAGTTTTTAAAAGGATCTCACATTTAATAGCATGCCTTCAATTCTTCTTCACATTCAACCAGATCTTAGAATAATAGCATAGCCAAATAGCCTGGGTGACCAAAGCTATCGTTTGTAATACTATCGTTTGTAATACTCAGAGACGGGGCCAAACGCAATCGACAGAATCTTCAACCGGGTGTCTTTTCTTGACGTCATAGCAGAGTAGACGCTTTTAAAACAATGACGTAATTTTTTATATTATTTTCGTAATATTGAACAATGACAGATTGGACACTCGCGCGGCTTGTAAACACACGTGGGTCTGTAGTCAATTGCGAGATGACTACGGGAGGTAAAGGCTGAACTTAGTGAATTAGTGTAAAACGGAACTAATTATTCTCAATATTGAAAGCGATGATGAAAGAGTCAAGTTCGGGGTCCTTTTTGTACTAGAATGTTACAGATTTGGGATATTTTGTGATGTTTTCCAAAAAGTACCATCTAATATCTCTCGGATGACGGTACTTTCGATAGGGGGTCACCAGCGGTTTTGGTCTTTTTTTTTTTTTAGGCCGATGTGAAGAGGTGTTGTACATAAGCACATTTTAATAATTTCATTGACGCCGTCAGTGTCCCCCTCCCCTAACTCACTATAATAATTGTCCTCCCCCCTTCCCATTCAATATTGGCTATTGTTACTGTTTTTCCTGGAAATTTACGTTAAGAAAGGAATACATTTAACATTGAAAGGAAGGATATGGGGTTACAATTCTGGGGAAAATATTAAAGAAACATGGCACTATAACATATGAAGTTCTGAAAAAGCTGAAGTGTTCCAGCCGTTTTGTCCAAAATTGTAGGCCTAGGCCTACTCCCAATAAAAAATACATCTCATAATATTTCCTTCAACTTATGATGATCTGCAAGAATTTAAACTGCAGTCACAAATGCTAAATTAGCCCTGTTAACGGTAGGTAAGAAAGTTTTGGCATTATACAGAAACCCCCACCTAAATCCTATCACGGACCCCCCCTTCTGAATCCCAAATCCTATCACCCCCCGAATCCCAAATCACCCCCCCCCCGAATCCCAAATCAGGCCCCCCTCACCCAAATCACGAACTACCCTAAATACCAAAACCATATGTCACTGACCCCCATTCACCCCCACCCCGTGGGGTGGGGACTAATTATTAAGTATAGGGGCTAATTATTAAGTATAGCCTAATCTTAGACCCCAGATAGTCTAGGCCATTCTACTTCCATTCAACAACTTGGAAGTTCCAAGCACTTGTATGACACCTGATGAAATCACTCCACCTATTCAGTGCTGTCATGCAAAATAAATGACACACTATTCATTTAATAGTACCTCAGACTCCACAACAAACGCTATTTAGAATTAGCTATCAGTCATAGTTGTATAGTAAGCTTGCTGCCTATGGATACAACTAACTGGCCAACGCTAGTGTTACTGCTATTAAAGTGCGTGGGACCCGGGAAACAAACATTTAGATATTAACAAAGTAAAAAGTTTCAGGATATCCCGCGGGAAATTTACAAACACTTTAATCAGGTGATGTATCACATGACGGTGTGCGCAGAATCATAGTGGCGTTTGCGTTATAATTTGCGACTTCAGTATGACATCACTCTGTGTAAGCTGCCGTAACAAGAAATGACGTCAAAAAGCCATAAGGAGAAATGACGTCAAAATCCCTGGTACTGGTAGGGAATCTGAA
>JAIGNY010001263.1:15000-29306 GCA_020152595.1 Chiridota heheva | reverse complement strand
AACGATTTTGATTGGTCTAAATATTTGCACAAATACTGACCAACCAATCAATAACCTTCACAGAAGTGACATCACTAGTATGTAGCCGAAATACTGGCCCAGCAATTTTCTTGAAACAAAATTTCCTCTCTACTTAAGACAACTTTTACACATTTGTTTTCTTCTTCAATTTTCGACCCACAGGTAGCCATGGGTGAAAACGGAGAAAACCTAGGGTATGGTTTTGTTCACTTTGAGACTGAGGAGGCAGCGCTGAATGCTATAGAGAAAGTGAATGGCATAATGCTGAATGGACAGGAAGTGTAAGTATATAGCTTCATTTTAAAAGTACAGTATATTCCCATGGAACAACAAGCTAAGTGGCATGGACATTGTGTTCGTAAAGGTCTTGCTCCCATGATGTCAGGCCTTCCCTCTGGTACCAAAAGATATGCTGGGCGCCCTCGTGCCAGGTGGATGGATGGCCTGAAAAGTTGGAGTGGATTGTCTGCATCTGATCTGGCTACTGCAGGGTGGTCCCAATTCCACTTCAAAAACTTCAGCCAGACACATCCTATTCAATGATTCTGAGGAGTGCGTCAACGAGCCACTAGGCTTATGGCGATTGATTGATTGATATTCCCATGAATTTTCATAGGTGGGCCGTGGGCCAAATCTGGCCCGCCAGACAATTTAATCCGGCCCGGGAACAATGGTCATTATATAATGCAATACAGTGCATTGCATGTAAGACCAATCCGAATGAGAGCGGTAAAAATCGCAAAATACTAATTTATATTGGTTTTTTCATCTGCAGATCAGCTCACATAAACATTGCAGCTTATCAAATAAAATGTTATCTTTAGTTCCGCAATAAATTGGGCTCGCGGTTTGTCAAAGGAAAGTGGATAAGAAAACCGCCGACATCTGGCGTACATTCTTCTAATTGCGCATGCTTTCAACTTGTTTGTATTTAGGGATTGAAGTTAACGGGTTCTGTTTGTCACATGACACTGGTTTTGCCACGTGATTGGCCCACGGCCTGAAGCTGTTGTAAAATGATAGCCCTTTGAAAAATTTGATAAGGAATGCTTGTGATAGAGGATTAAAGAAACAATTTGGTGTAAAAATCATGTTGATATCTTTTTCTGTTTAGTACTGTAGCTATTGCATTTCAAAGATTTCACGAGTGTGTTGAAAAGTGACCTCACAGTGTACAGTGTGATGTCATAAAGGCAGATCCACGATAATTCTTTATGAAAGTTCCATAAAATGGAAGCTGATTTGTCTTTCGTTTAGAGTGTGTAAAGTGCATGAGCAGATGAGCAAAGCATCTACCTGCAAAGTGCATGAGCAGATGAGCAATTCATCTTCTTGCAAAGTGCATGTTATATCGCATCTCAATAATTGACCAAAGATTTTTTCAAATAATTTAGAAAGGGACAATTAATTTTCAAAGAAATGATAAAACATTGGTTTGGATCTGCAAGTATGACATACTTTACATGGACATGAAGAGACAAAGCTAGATTGCTTTAAAAGCTTTTAAGTCAAAACAGCAAAGAATAATCAACATCGGATAAGAATTGTCCCTTTTATAGTATTTTTAAGACAATAATATGCAAATTGTTATTGTAACTTTTGTGGACATGTACGATATACAGGGTGGGGCCAGTATTTTGTGTTAATCCTTTTGCTTTATTATTATCTCTCTTAGTTCTACAAAGGGGTGCAGCAAATTCTAACTGAATGCCTCTACCATGTACCCCTATACCAAGCAGAATTCTGTGTACGAGAGCGACGTGACAACTGCTTCTATTCTCCTAAACTATTTTCGCTCCAATTTCTCTCCAATTTGCACCTTTTGTTTTATAACTTCATTTTCGGATTTTCTTTTAGGTGGATGGGCTTTTATCCTCGGTGAGATCGTTTCTTTTTTTTTCTATTATATTTTCCCTTGTTCTGTCCCGACTTTTCACGCCTTCGTTACTAATACAGCGGTCCCCATATAGTGGTTCCGCGATTTTTTCTAGCTGCCTCGGGTCTCTCGGCCCTTGGTTTTTCTTTCATAATGACAAAGCGCCTGTGCAGTGACCTTGACCTTGACCCCCTCCTCCCGTGACCCACCTGCTACCATCATTGACCATTCTGCAACCCCAATCCCAAAAATCCTTATAATCCATGCCACCAACAAGCAGGAAAGCTTTAAAAAGTTTCTCCTTTCTCATCCATAAAGCCCTCTTTGGCCTTGTCGGTACCCTCCCAAAGTCTCTACCCTTAGATCCGTGATCTCCTGGTGCACTGCACCAGGGACACACAAGCCACCACCCTCCTTTCCACCAAAACCCTATCCAATTCTGGTATCGACATCACAGTCACCCCCATCGTTCCCTAAACTCCAGCAAAGGCGTCATACGCACCCGCGATCTTGCGTACATGACCGATGACGACCTCCAAGAAGAACTAGCTAACCAACATGTAACAAGCCCGTCGTCTCGTTCTAAAGAGAGACGGAGCCAAACTCCCACCAACACCATATTTCTCACTTTCGCAACTCCAACTCTCCCCTCCCACATCATTGCCGGCTACCTGAGAATCCAGGTCGCCCTTATATTCCTAACCCTTTACGTTGCTACAATTGTCAGAGGTATGGCCACGGAAGAACTCCTGCCACAGCCAAGCGCTGTGGAAACTGCGGAGCCCCGACCATGACAACACCTCCTGCACCAACCCCCACTCTGCACAAATTGTGACGTAAACACCCAGCAAACCATCCCTCCTTCTCGAAAGACTGTCCCACCTGGCTTCAGGAAAAACAAATAACAAAACTTAAAACCCTTAACCCCAACATAACCTACCCTGAGGCCAGGAAACAATTCCTCGCTTCCCTTAACTCCAAGCCTTCCTACTCAAACGTAGTCTCCTCTAACTCTAATTCCGCCCCAAACACAACTAACACAACAAAACTAACTCCCATGCCCAAACCGACCTCACCTGGCTCTTCTTACCTAGTCCTAAGCCCATCACCATTTCCAACAACCCAATCACACCCAATACCCACACCACCTCCACCACCACTTCTCTCCTCAACCCCCTTCCTACTCTAAAGCCCCTACCGCCCCTACACCAACTCCACTAATACCTTCATACATCAAGCTAAAACCAGCCAAGCAAACAACCAACAAACCAACAAATCAACCAGCAAACAACCAACCAAAAAACAACCAATCAACAAACAACCTATCAACAAACAACCAATCAACAAACAACCCACCTCCCAAACCCACACTGAAGAGAGTATGGATTGTTGATTACGAACACATCGATCATACTTCTCGTCAATTTTCAAAACAATCGCTCCCAAAGAAACAAATCCAAAGAAAAAACAAGCGAACTCAGACCCAGCAGATCTTCCTCCAGATAACCCCCGCCTCCTTTATGGCATACACCACAATCAATTACAATAACACCCACAACATCATACAATGGAACATTAGGAGCCTTAAGGCCAATTCTGAAGAAATCGACCTTCTGGCCTCCACCTTCAACCCGGTCGTCTTCTGCCTACAAGAAACTTTCTTGAAAACCACGGACCATTACTCCCTTAACAACTTTGCTTGCTATCACAAACATCAAGTGGATGCTGACAGGGCCTGTGGTGGCGTCTCCATTCTCGTTAGACACGATATCCCACACAGCCCTGTTCGTGTGCACACCGACCTTCAGGCCATCTGTATTTCTATCTCCTCCACAAAACTTTCCTCTCTGCAATATCTATCTCCCTCCCAACACCAACATTCAACCAACCAGCCTTAACAACCTCATCTCTCAGCTTCCCACCCCTTCATCCTTCTTGGTGACTTCAACGCTCACAACCCTCTGTGGGGCTCTAATACCACCACCCCTAGAGGCAAGTTCATCGAAAACGCTCTCCGTCAGCACAGCCTGTCCTTACTGAACACTAACTCCCGACCTACCTTCATCCTGCCACAGGCTCTCTCACCTGTATTGACCTGTCTATCTGTTCCCCTAACCTCCTCCCTGACTTTAGTTGGAGAGTCACTGCTGACCTCTGTGGTAGTGATCATTACCCTCTTCTTATACACTCCAATCTTCAAATCCCCACTGAGCACACCCCAACTGGAACCTCGACAAGGCTGACTGGTCCCTTTTGAAACCCTCTGTGACTCCACCTCTCCCCCCATCTTCTCGAGGATGAGGATCCCATGTCTAACTTCAGTAATATCCTATCAACATCGCCACCTGCTCAATTCCCAAAACCTCCAAACCCCAAATCATCCCCAACCCTGGTTCTCAGATGACTGCAAAACCGCCATCAAGAACAGGAAAAGAGCCCTCAGGAACTTTAAAACTAACCCGACCACCCATAACCTTAACCTCTTTCGATCAGTCGTGCAAGGCCAGACGCACTATCAAGGACAGTAAAACCAACACTTGGAACAACTTTATCTCTTCTCTCACCACCAACACCCCCACTAAGAAGATTTGGAGAATGGTTAACAGCTTCCACGGCAGAGTAGGCAAATCTTCCATCTCCCATCTCTCTTGGAATGGAGACCTTCTCACCGAAAAAAAGACATCGTTGACCACCTCGCCGCCTCTTTCAGCAACATCTCGGCCTCGACCAACTACTCCAATGCTTTCAAAATCAAAAGCTTGCGATGAAGCCCGGAGAATCACTTTTCCCTCTGACAACTCCGAAAGCTACAACACCCCTCTCACCCTTTCTGAATTAAACCAAGCCATCAGCGGCGCTGGCTGCACCTCCAAGGGCCCAGATAACATCCCCTATCAGTTTCTGAAACACCTCCCCATCAAAGCCACCACTACCCTACTCACCATCTTCAACCACATTTGGTCCTCCACTCCTTTCCCCTATCTGGAGGACAGCTATTGTCATCCGTCCTTAAACCGGGAAGGATAGCACCGACCCCACCAGCTACCGACCCATCGCCCTTACTTGCTGTCTCTGTAAAATTATGGAAAAGATCATTAATCAGAGACTAAACTGGTTCCTCGAGACCAACAGAATCCTCTCTCCTCACCAAAGCGGCTTCCGAAAAACGCGTCGCAATACCTAGACCAGTTAATTACGCTCGACACCGCTATCCGGGAATCCTTTGCAAAAAGGAACACCTCATTGCCATATTTTTTGACCTCGAGAAAGCTTTCGACACTACTTGGAAATACTGGCATTACCCGGAAACTTCACACCATTGGCCTCAGAGGCCACCTCCCCATCTTTATTCAAAACTTCCTCTCACCCAGGCAGTTCCAAGTTCGTATTGGCCACACCCTCTCCAAGCCGTTACCCCAAGAAGAGGGCGTCCCCAAGGCAGCATCCTCTCCCCACTCTCTTCAACCTGAGCATTAATGACATCGGGAATGACCTTGGCCCCAGCATCAAATGTACCCTCTCGTGGATGACTTCACCATCTTCTACTCCTCCCTAGCTTTCCTATTGTTGAAAATAGGCTTCAAACCAGCCTCAATCAGCTGCAAGTCTGGAGCAACAATAACGGTTTTAGATTCTCCAAAGACAAGACAGTCTGCATGCACTTTTGTCATTTCAACAACCTCCACCCCAACCCGAACTTTGTGCTCAATGGGAATCGCATCCCTAAAGTTGAAAACACAAAGTTCCTTGGTCTAACTCTAGACCCCAAGCTCACCTACAAGCCACACATCACCAACCTGAAACTAAAATGCAATAGCTCCCTCAACCTCCTCCGACTGCTCTCCAACACTACTTGGGGAGCGAACCGCTATGCTCTCCTCAAAATTTTCAGGCTCACCATTCGTGCCAAGCTTGACTATGGCAATATTGTTTACTGTGTCGCTCACAACTCATACCTCAACCACATTAACACCATCCAAAATGAAGCCCTCAGGCTTTGTCTAGGAGCCTACAGGACCTCCCCAATCACTAGCCTTCATGTTGAAGACAACGAACCCCCCTTTCTACTTAGATGTAAAAAGCTTAGCCTCTCCTATGCTTTTAGAGTCCTCACCAACACCAAGAACCCTGTTTACAACCTCATTAGGTACCCCAATTTCTCCTCCCTCTTTGATAGGACTAAAACCCTATCGCCCCCCTTCAGCTTACGCATTAAATCAGACCTCTTTCAACTTGGCATCAACCCCGCCACTCTCGGCACCTATTCCTGGCCCACTTTTCCGCCTTTTGGGCCACCCCTTCCTTCTGTCCACCTAGACCTCTCCACTTATAACAAATCTCAAACTCACCCTAATCTCTTCATCAATCTCCACAACCAAATCAAAGACCAACTCTCAAATTACACCTCCATCTATACTGATGGCTCCAAGGAAGGCAACAAGACAGCTGCTGCTGCCATCATCGAAGACATCACCCTCAGTAGCAGACTTCCTGACCACTCATCCATCTTTTCAGCCGAGGCTAAGGCCATTCTCCTCGCCCTCAACTTTATTGAGTACTCTCCTCTTAGTCACTTTGCCATTTTCTCTGACTCAAAGGCTGTTCTTACTTCATTACTCAATCTTAAATGGGATAACCTCACCTGCCACCTCCTCCTCCGGAAACTCTTTTCTCCCACCCTCTGCAGGAAAAGTGTTCTTTTCTTCTGGATACCCAGCCATGTTGGCATCCCTGGCAATGACAGGGCTGATACAGCCGCTAAGCTTGCCCTTAACCTCCTCCCTTCCCCTTTTCCCAAAACCCTCTCTGACATCAAACCACTTATCGCTTCTCTTGTTCGTGACCGCTGGCAAACCTTATGGAACTTCCAAATTGATAACAAACTCCATGTTATCCAGCCCACAATCGATCAAATCCACCATTAACAACCTTTCTCGTATCGACAACGCTTCATATTACCCGTCTTAGAATTGGTCACACCCACCTCACTCCTCCCACCTCCTTATTGGTTCCCCCAACCCCTCTGTAACAATTGCCACTGCATCCTTACAATCCAACACGTTCTCCTCGCTTGCCCCCTGTACAACCTTCCCAGAGCTTCTCTCGCTCCCCACAACTCAATTGCTGAGTTATTCCAAAAAAATCCTCCAGATAAAATAGTCTCCTTCCTTCAGCATGCATCCCTCTACAACCATATTTAATCCTCCTCTTCCACCCCCTCTCTACTCTGTTTTTAGTTTTACCCATGCACCTCCTCTCTCGATCACAGCTTTCTGGCTTTTGTTCTTGAATTTCTCTCATTCTTCCCCTGGTCTCTTTCCTTACTACCTCTAAAATGATCTGACCTCTCAGGCACAATTTGACCTTCGTTGTCGTGGTGCCGTTAAGACCTCATCAAACAAACAAACAAACCAATTCAGGCAGAAATATACTTTGCCATTATTTTGAATTAATGAGCTTTGGGAAAGAAATGAAAAGAATCTTTGTTTTCCACCCAGTTATACATCACACTTAGAAATTGATTAAATTTTGATCAGCCATAAATCCAACACCAAATAGGCTATTTTCAAAATTCAATAACTGAGCTGCTCATATTTGAAAAATCTTTTTATTGTAGAAATTGCTACCTCTACCTGTCAATAGACCTTCAAATTGCCATGTGATTTTGTTTTGAATGTATTCTTGTGGATGAAAATTTAAAAAAATAAAACAGTGTGGTCTCAACTTTTGTGTCAATATATGTATATATATATATATATATGTATGTATGTATGTATGTGTGTATGTATGTATGTATGTATGTTTGTATGTATGTATGTATGTATGTATGTATGTGTGTGTGTAAGTATGTATGTATGTATGTATGTATGTATGTATGTATATATGTATGTACTGTATGTATATATGTATGTATATATATATATATATATATATATGTATATATATATATGTTATAGTCTACCAAGACTGGCGAGGCCTTTTCCCTTGGGGTACAATTCAATCATACAATTTAGTCCATATATCGTTTATGTTTGATCACAGTAATTCCGCTTAAGACTATATTTATGTAATCTAATACACGTCAACTGGATCATGATTATTACAAAAGAACTATATTGTGTGTAATCTATAAGATGGGGGATTTTTTTATTTCCATACAGATATGTAGGAAAGTTCATTTCTCGTCGCGAACGTGGCCCCGGTTATGGCGATCAAGATAAGTTTACTAACGTGTACATCAAGAACTTTGGACCTGAACTTGCAGATGAAGAACTGCTGGTTATATGTGAGACATTCGGGAAAGTGTCGTCACATAAGGTGACACGTGACACCGAAGGAAATTCGACAGGATTTGGTTTTTATGTCTTTGAAGATCATGAAAGTGCCAAAAAGGTGAGAAATCTTACAAGTTGAACTGAGTGTTATAAGCATATAGGTAATATAGGCTGACTGTCGATTAAGATGGTATAGCCCAATCAGGCTATTTTTAGCCAAATCGGGCTGTGGTGCTTGGTTCCCTTGCAGATAACTGGGAAGTTACACTACGAATTATCACAAGGTAATTACAAAAAACAATATTTGCAAATTGATAATTGGAAATGATTTATTCTATCAATTTTAATTAATTTAAATGACAGTTTTGTTGAACTAGGCAACCAAATACAGTAACTGGATAATTGCATCGTTAACATACAATATTGTTAATGTAAGGAAAGGCTCACAATTCCAACTGCCCAGACATGGCCAGTGAAGTCATGCTTCAGTGCACATACACACAAATGTGCATAGTGTATATGCACTGAAGCATGACATCACTGGCCATGTCTGGGCAGTTGCAATTGTGAGCCTTCCCTAAACGTAAGTAAGATTGAGCTAATATTACAAAGCAATTTACTGTATTTGACGTATTTAAGCGCCCCTGTTCCAATAAGCACCCACATTTTTTGACTGATAACATAATTTGTATCATTAGAAGATTCAGGTTGAAGTTGTTTCATCCTTTGATTATTTTGCATTTGGTCCTCATTGTGGGGCTAGTATAGGACCATTGTGGGGCTAGTATAGAACCATTGTGGGGCTAGTATAGAACCATTGTGGGGCTAGTATAGAAGCATTGTGGGGCTAGTATAGAACCATTGTGGGGCTAGTATAGAACCATTGTGGGGCTAGTATAGAACCATTGTGGGGCTAGTATAGAACCATTGTGGGACTAGTATAGAACCATTGTGGGACTACTGTAGTATAAAACGATTGTGGGTCTAGTATAGAACGATTGTGGGGCTAGTATAGAACCATCGTGGGGTTAGTATAAAACCATTGTGGGGCTAGTATAGAACGATTGTGGGGCAAGTATAGAACCATTGTGGGGCTAGTATAGGACCATTGTGGGGCTAGTATAGAACCATTGTGGGGCTAGTGTAGAACGATTGTGCGGCTAGTGTATTCCCATTGTGGGGCTAGTATAGAACCATTGTGGGGCTAGTATAGAACCTTTGTGGGTCTACTATAGAACCATTGTGGGGCTAGTATAGAACCTTTGTGGGTCTACTATAGAACCATTGTGGGGCTAGTATAGAACCATTGTGGGTCTACTATAGAACCATTGTGGGGCTAGTATAGAACCTTTGTGGGTCTACTATAGAACCATTGTGGGGCTAGTATAGAACCATTGTGGGTCTACTATAGAACCATTGTGGGGCTAGTATAGAACCATTTCACACAATGTAGTTCAAATAGCACACACTATGCAAACTCTGAGCATGGACGCTTATAAGGAAGAAACTTTAGGCCTAAAACGTGGTATAATTCTATTTTCGTAAGCTCCCTGGGCGCTTACGTCAAATACGGTATTTAAAGAAGCCATGTGACTATGAGATATATTGCCTCATTTGGTCATTTGCCCATTGGGGCTAAATTCATAAGCTCAATCTGCTATAGCATATACAGAATGTAACCTTATGTTACATGAAAACTTAATTTCCCCAGTTGGAATGCATCACCAACTGCCAAAAAATACACAATTGCACAATTGCTCTTCCATTGTGTCCATTTAAAGAATATTCTGCTCAGAAGTCCAGCTCTTCCATTGTGACTATTTAAAGATTATTCTGCTCAGGAGTTGAGCTCTTCCATTGTGACCATTTAAAGATTATTCTGCTCAGAAGTCCAGCTCTTCCATTGTGACCATTTAAAGATTATTCTGCTCAGAATTCCAGCTCTTCCATTGTGACCATTTAAATATTATTCTGCTCAGAAGTCCAGCTCTTTAATTGTGACAATTTAAAGATTATTCTGTTCAAAAGTCCAGCTCTTCCATTGTGACCATTTAAAGATTATTCTGCTCAGAATTCCAGCTCTTCCTTCTTAGTTAAGAATTGCAAGTTGTCCATATACCGTTAAAGGATTAGTTCAGGGGTCAAGCAAGTTCATCTTATATGAAATAGGACTTGAAAAAAAGCATCATGGGGAAAAAGCTACTTTAATATCTTATTCTTTAAGGAGATATTCAGGTTTAAAGCTCTGTCTTATCTATGTAGAAATGACTGGTGTAGTAAGTCTACTATGGAAGGTTGGCATCCTTGTCCTCACATTCTTAACTTCAAGGTTGTTACAGCTGACGTCATAAGGTCACATGACTTTGTTTACGTCGCCATTTTGTTGGGAACAAACACTGTCGTCTACTGTACACTTAATTTGACCTACGTACGTTTGCATGTTGTTATATAAGATTAGTTTTGTAAGATGATTATGCCAGAATCTCGCTGTGCTGTTGGTTGCACTAATAGATGTGTGCAGGGGAATACAAAAATATTTTCTCGATTTCCATCTGATAATAATCGACGTTCAAAGTGGGTTTCTGCTGTGCGATGCGACGGCTTTTAACCTACGGTTCACACTGAGATTTGCAGCGAGCACTTTATATAAAGTATGTAGGCTTTGTCTGAGTATAACGAACAATCAGCTGGCGTTAACATTAAAGTTACTCTTTGCATATCCGGTGAACATATAAAACTTAAAGAAAATATAAGGTAAAATCGGAAGCGAGCAAAAAAGCTGTATAATTTGGTAAAATTTAGTAAAATTCGCTAAACTGGTACTGGCAGGTTTGCAAGTAGTATGCTTGTTGTACGTGTGATGTCACTGAGCAGTGTGAAGACTGGTGAAACGCAACGACATCGCTTCTCTGCAAAATGGAGTCCAGTCGAGTTAGAGTCATGTGATGAAATTCCTCTATAGTTTCCTATTTTGAAGAAAATTTGTTTAACGTTGTTGCTATTGCGTTATTTCCCTCAAACTTGCTATAGGTAGTTAATGATAAATTCTCATTCAAGATTCTGTTCTTCTACTTTCTTGACATATCCAATGGTTTTTAAGCCACAAAATCACAGGACAAAATATGATAGAATACATACAGATTTTGAGGAATCTGAGACTATGTTGTTACAACTTGTCTGATTTCAGTCGTTTCTACTGATACCAAATGATATCAAACTTTAAACTGGAATATCTCCTTAATTGAGTAAGATATTTGAATGCTTTCTGCACCATTTTGTTTCTTTTGAAGTCCTGGTTCATATAAGATGGACATGCTTGACCACTAAACTAATCCTTTAATCAATCAGTTCTGCAATATGTTTATGCTTCTGCACTACATTTGATCTTTCTCTTCCAGTGTGTAGATGAACTTAATGGTAAAGAGATCAAAGGAAATGTTCTGTATGCTGCACGAGCCCAGGTAAAGTCGGAAAGAAGCGCTGAATTGAGGGCCATTCATCAGGTATGTTCTCAGCATAGCCATAGAAAGTGGGGGGAAATATGGTCCCCGGGGAGAATTTCACCTTCCCAGTTGCATGATTTTTTACCAGTTGGGAGGTCAAATGAAATAAAAATGAAAAAATGGATAAAGAATAAACATTTTTTCCGTCCACTAGTATTCAACCCTAGTAAATAACTCTATATAGGATTGACCTCCAATGCTAACACTTGGGTTGGAGGGATTAAGGCACACTTGGCGGAGGGATTCAGGCACACTTTGCAGAGGTATTAAGGCACACTTGGCGGAGGGATTAAGGCACACTTTGCAGATGGATTAAGGCACACTTTGCAGAGGGATTAAGGCATACTTGGCAGACAGATTGAGGCACACTTGGTGGAGGGATTAAGGAACACTTTGCAGAGGGATTAAGGCACACTTGGCGGAGGGATTAAGGCACACTTTGCAGAGGGATTAAGGCACACTTGGCGGAGGGATTAAGGCACACTTGGCAGAAGGATTAAGGCACACTTGGCGGAGGAATTAAGGCACACTTGGCGGAGGGAATAAGGCACACTTGGCGGAGGGATGAAGGCACAATGGCAGAGGGATTAAGGCACACTTGGCAGAGGGATTAAGGCACACTTGGCAGAGAGATAAAGGCCTTTACATGTTTTCTTCCAGGTGTGATTAGAATAAATGTGCATTCTAATTAAATCATAATAAAGATGAAACTTATTTCTTTGATTTCAGCATCCATAAATGTTTAACCTCGGTTTATAATGCTGAATATGATTTACCAACTATCTTAAATTTGGCATAGGTGTTAAAGCCTCTTGATTTCTTCAAAATGATCATGATGGGGGGTCGTGTGCCTTCTAATTAGCTCATTTGCATAATAAAGTGTTTTTTGATTTTGACATACACAAATGTTTTACCTTAGTATATAAATAGGTGTCCCCAATCTCAGCAATCCTGCAGACACGACAATCTTTCTATTTTGTGTGGTAACTTCCTGGTTCATCCCTGTCTTACTGTGTTTTACTTGGTCTAGGAACGAAGCAATCGCTACCAGGGAGCAAATCTCTACATCAAGAACCTCGATGATGATATTGATGACGAACGCCTGAGGAAGGAGTTTAGCAAATTTGGAAATATCACAAGTGTCAAGGTGAGCTGTAGTATGCAAAGATCATACATATCAAATCAAGAGTTGAGCTTCTCTAAGCGTTCAACCTTTAAATGCTCAAGTGTCAAATTATTCAAATTTTGGATTGTGTTATAGTTAGAAAATTACTGGAGGGACTTCCCTGTTTCACATCGGGGTGATTTTTATATCATTTGAGCGAATTTCTGTGATTCTTTCATATTCAAACCCATTTTTTTATATAGGTCACATTGAGTTTTTTAGGATAAATCAGAGCCAAACATTGGTAAATTCCATTTTTTTACCGAAACTTGTTAAGATATTTCTGGTACACTTAAAAAAGAAGTTTGGGCTTCATTTGCAGTCCAACTCATTCTGACAAATCATATATTCCAAAGATAGTCAAATTGTATTCATACCTGTAAATTTTTAATTTTGGGCAATTTATGCAAATTTTGTCTGATTTTTGGTCCATTTTGACACAGAATTTTCACAAAATCGTAGCTCCAAATCATAGGCCTTTGGTGTATGTAATTTATTTTATACAATTACCTTGTAACAAACACAATTCATGTAACAAACATAATTTTGTTGTTGAAAAATCGTAATAGAAGCTAATTCTTTAGAAAGTTGTAAATCCTCTAGCTATACGTCAGTAATAGGCCAGGAAATCTAGTGAAATATATCACCATATCCACCACAAATTGCAATAGAAACCATTCAAGTGTTTTTGCACTCCAAATATACTATAGAATTGCATAATAAAAGTCTGGGAAAATGGCCCCAAAAAGCAAATATTTTGGGTATATAAATAATACGCAATATTGTGGCCAACAAAATAACTCTTTTCAGGCATTAGTATGCTCTCATGCATCAAATTCAAGATGGCTACCAAAATGGCTGTCCAGTAGCCATATATCGCTCATGTTTTGATGATTTGTGACGGCCGCTAAAAAATTTAAGTTTCATGTTCACATCACTTTTTGAAATTAACATGTGGGGTACACATTTAAAATAGCACTAGCGTACTGAATACTAAGCCTTTGTTTGATACGCGCATTACATATTATCAGTGTCACTTTCTGGATCAGGTAGAGTTACATTGGAGCAATGCAGTCCTTTGCATTCCACACATGCTGGAGAACATTGTAGACCATATTTTACACAGCCACATCTTCTTCCTGTACACCCAGTCTTGCAGGAACAGTTGATCGCTTCCAGAAGATACTCAGGTACTGGCTTTAAGTTAGTAGGAACAGGAAACATCTTCCCATTGCAGGCAATGCAGAAGGGCCTGCACCGGGGGCATTCAGTTTGTGGGAACAGGAAACATCTTCCTATCGCTTCCTATCGCAGGTAGTGCAGAAGGGTCCGCACCCGGGGCAGTAATCTGCTCTCTTCTTACTGTTGATATACAGGAACCCTGGTGATATACCATGTATATAATTCCACGTTGGTGTTTGTGTGTGACCATACCAAATGCTACAATGCAAAGCCAATTATCACAT
>JAIGNY010001263.1:0-10000 GCA_020152595.1 Chiridota heheva | reverse complement strand
AAATTTAAGATATCTGATGTGCTATACACTTGTTGAGGCAATTGTGCACAACTTGATTTTATTGATCGTATTTGACTTCATCATAAATATCTCTAGTTTCCTCTTTTCCTCCTTTTAGCTGTCTCTGGAGCTACTCAGCAACAAATGCTTGTAACAAACACCGGACCCCCTGCTGCCGCTCATCTGCCCCGCACATACACCCAAGCAGCTCGTGGACCCCAGGTTAGTAGCCAGATTCAGGGCGTGGCTAGATTTGATTTTTTAAGGGTTTAAGCCCATAAAATTGTTCACTTCTTCCCTTATTGTATTGAACATCCAACAGTCCAGTCCACGCTCCCAATCGGGAGATCTCCCAATCAGAAGATCTTCCAATCGAGAGATCTCCCAATCAGGAGAATTTTTGTCATTATAACCTAGAATGCATTTTATCAAATTTAAATCTCTCTATAGAAATACTTCACGGTAAAATACATTTAGGTTTAAGCCAAAGGTAGGAAAAATGCATGTGAAATATTATAATTCTATTTGTGCAACAGAACAATGAAATTATTTTCTCCATTTTCACCAGCGCAAATTTGACTTTCACCAGCGAATTTTACAGATTCATTTCAATAGTTTCTAAAGAGCAGATTTTGAAATTTTAGTCACCACAAATAGCTTAAATTATAGAAGAATGTTTTTAAGTTTCAATACTAATATCAATATCATTTTCAAAGTATACAACTATAGAATAAGAGAATTTGAAAAGCAAAAAACTATTAATGGCTGAACTTATTAGCAACAGTTTAATTTATGGTCACTGCACATGTCTCAATCTGTCAATCAGGAGGTCTCCCGATCGGGAGCGTGAACTGGACTGTCCAATGTCTGCCTCAGTCTCGTTTTGCGGGTATTAAACTTTCCACTGACCAGACCATGCAGGCTTTAAAACAAATAGTGAAGAGACTTAGTGAGTGAATTCTGTTTTACTTTTCCTGAAATTGGTTGGCTTAAAAACCATGGGATTAGGACTCGAAATTAACATTGGTTTGTCACTAGGTCGGTCAGGCTTTCTCTCCTCAAATTTCACCAGTCCGACTGAACTTTCCTCAAGCCCGTTTCCCGTGAGTGTGGCATAAGCATACAGGATTAACATGATGATGTAGGACTAACCCGACCGGGCTTGAATGATTGATATTGTGGTAGCCTGTACATAAAATCAACTAACCCAGGCTAGTGAGCTTATGATAATCTTGAGCACTTCATGAGATATGTCAGCAGAGTAGTAAAACAGAATCTAGTGTGTTAATTATAATTTACCATCTGAATAAATTTGAAGACAAAATTCAATTTTGACCCTCGTTGTCGTGGTGCCGTTAAGCCTTCATCAAACAAACAAACAAAATTCAATGGGTAAAAAAAAAAGATGTAAAATACATTTGACAGTTGTTAAGAAAGTAAGGATGTCGCGCCAGCCTTCTACAGTAGACTTTCTATGTCACTCACTTCCAGTGGTGTGGTGGATCATGTTTCATTGGGGGGAAAGGACATTTTGGCACCTCCCACCTCACCCCCCCCCCCCTCCTTCCCCAAAAAACAAAACAAAAACATGCTCATAAGATTAAACAGTTGAGGACATTATATAGATCTAAAGTGCATGCACCATTTAGATGGCACCATTTAGATGGCACCATTTAGATGGCACCATTTAGATGGCACCATTTAGATGACACCATTTAGATGGCACCATTTAGATGGCACCATTTAGATGGCACCATTTAGATGGCACCAGTTAGATGGCACCAGTTAGATGGCACCAGTTAGATGGCACCATTTAGCAAACTGCATAAAATCAGTGGGTAAAATTCATGGGTAAAGCCCTGGTAGGGTCCATGAGGCGAATTAACAAATAATATGATACTGGTTTGTTCACCATTTTGTTTCATTTGAAGATGAACTTGCTTGAACTCTGCGCTAATCCTGTAACGAGCTTATTGTATGCTCCTTCTTGTTTGCAGGAGAGTCAACAAGCAGTTCAGCAACAACAGGCTGTACACGTTGCTGGACAGGAACCCTGACCGCGCTATGTTGGATACAGTACAGTCGGGAATAAGCGTACCGATATCGCAGTTAGCGCGGATTATTTACCGCGATTAATGCCCTTACCGCCGCCATTGTATTCGTGTCTTTCATGCACCGACGGCACTTGCCCCAACTCTGCGCTAAGCGCGTCCGATAATCCCATTTTAATCTGCTCCTCCCTCAAAGAGGTTAGCGCGGTAATAGTATTACAGGAGTAAACGTCTCATTGCGCTAAGCTTGTTAGCGCATACGTAACGTAACTGCACTGAGTGTGATCCCAATCTGTGTACATGCATCACTGCACTTAGCACGAGTGTTTTATAAATTTATTTAAGCGAAACTTTTTGTCTTCTTTTGCGAGATAAACAAAAAAAATTCTGCCGTAAAACCTGTGTGTAGCGTAGATTTCTCACATACTTTGAGACTGTAATTTATTAGACAAGAGTCTAACGTTAATACGATTTCGCCAGACTTTTCTTTATTCCTTCAAGTTTGAACGTACAGTATGTTAGGCTAGTTGCCATCTTATAGTAAAACTGGGTGAAAGGCCTAATGTTAGGCCTAACCGTGATAATTCATAGAGAGACAGCCCAGAGGTTAAATTTGATCGAAAATAGTTTTAAAAACGTTAATTGCTGTCATTGAGATGTATCAATAAGATGAATCATTCATTTTAAGTAAATTTCAGCCCCTTTTGGAAATGCAAATGCAAGAATTTACTGGAAATTTTTGAGAGAAGTGAAGACTTAACTCACAATAAGAATAAAAAGTTAAGATAATTGTTAAAAAGCATTTAACTTGTCACTGCCATTTCCCCGACTGTTGGCTTCGGCCCGACTATGTACTTGTGAAAATGGAATATTGGTACATGGATGTCAGTTAATGGTTCCTTAAACCCTTATTGGCAACATTTATGGAGTGGCCCCGCCATTATGTCACCCCGGACTTGGCCCAACCTATGTCCACTGTGGTGCTATGGTAGAAGGGAATAGAGAACCAACTCTACCCTTAAGGGTGCCATGATATTGCTAATGGGGTTTGTGGCAATTGTGATGCAGTTATTTTCATTTTCCACTGATTTATAAACATCAAAACATGACGTCAGATCACGTCATTAATGACTTTTTTTTTCAATGCTGCTGACATGCCTGAACTATATTCTGCTCTGAATGAAAAGTTGATAGAAATTCCTTCTTTTTTTTTTTTTTTAAGGTGGGGGGGGGGGGGTGATTTATTAAGAAAATCAGCTTCTTTAAAATAAAAAAATTCTTTCAGGAGACCTTTTTCCTAGTCATAGAAAATCAAATTTTCTGTTTCCTTGGACCCCCACCAGGGGCCCTTAAGTGGGCCCCTGGCCCCCACGCCAAAAGTGTTTCGCGCATTGCGCTCGCCGCCTTCGGCGCCAGCAATAAACTGCTTTCAATTTTTTCAACATTTATTTTTAATAAGCTACTTTCAGCTTTTTTTTATCAAGTGTCTCTCACATGCCTGAGTACTGCTTGGGCCTTCATTTACAATTCCTTACTTCATCATTAAAGTACTGCAGGAAGGGGATCCCCCCCTTCCTTGAGGGAATTTTATGGAAATAATGATTGTATTTCGTGGTGAGTCCCATTTGTTCTTAACGACTATTAGTTTATTTGTTCTTAACAACTTGCTTCCACAATCCCAATGTCAACCATACTGAGGGATGTGTATCATAACCACAGCTGTTAAAAATGGTCGTTTCTTTGAACTATACTCAATATGAGTTTCACCATCGATTGCATTTAAAAGCAGAGGTATTTATAAGCTGGAATATATAGTTTGCTGATTAAAACATTACATAATGTTAAATGTTAGTCAATCTAAAGCAATAATCATTCATATATAACCTCTTTTGGCACAAATGACTTCACTGTTAAAGGAGGCACAGTCTGACATAATTCTTTATTTCATATAATAGAATTGAAAATAACTAATTTTCTGACCAAGTTCCATAACTTCCGAAGCAATCTAACATATTTTTGTTTAATTGTTAAAAACTTTAATGCTACTACTTTATAGTACCATGGTAGCTGCCATTTTGATTGCAAAACATGCAGATTATGTCATCGCCCAGCAGGATCTTGGAATGCTTTGTATTTCTTTAAAATGTACCTCAAGTTTTCTAGCTTATGAACAAGTGTTTTTATTTTGTAAGGGTGAAGGAAAATTTTGTGTATTCATGAAATTGAAAAATCAAAACATGCTGATATAACTTTGTGTCACATCATTTTGAAATAAAAGACTTTAATCACATATGTAAAGAATTACATTATAATCTTTATGTCCCTATTGGGGAATCTATGTCATCATGCACAATATTTCAATACAGAATTGAACAAAATGGCAGCCCCTGTGTCGATTTCAAACATGAATAACTTGAGATAGGAATTTGACTCTGATGTTTTTGGCAGTTGGTTAAGATCTTGTATTCTCTATCATATGAAATAATGATTGTATCAGACTTTATGCCTCCTTTAATGTGTCGTTATGCCGAACAAGCATGCTAGTTAATAATGATAGAATATATCTGCCAAATTTTTAAGAAAATGTTAAGATGCTCAATTAGGCATGATGGAAATCTTCTGTTTTTGATTCCTGGAAATGTGAAGTCTTATGCGGCAGCAACACTTGTACCTGCTGAGGTAAACTCTGTTATAACCAGGTCTGTGACGGGATGTTGTACTGTATATTACCCGATGGCAGGGAAAATATTCGTTTAAATTTTCTCGTACCACTTCACAAAGAAGCATCGATCGAAACATTTGAAATGAAGTGAAGTAAAACCAAGTCAGTTAGTCAAGAGTGGAGGTAAGTTCCGACAGAAAATAACTTTGCGGAATATAATTATTTTAAAAACAAGACATTGGGTAAAAAAAAAAAAAAAAAAAAAAAAAAAAATAAGCAGGTAAAATGATAATTATGAATTGGACCAGGCTTCACCTTTTACCACCATCGGTCATCTGTGGAGAAAATCCTATCAAAACCTAAGTCCTGTATCATATTTTAAAAATAGGATCTACATAAATATGATCAAACCAATATTCAGGGCCCCTGACACAGGTTTCATATGGCAGGTGAGAGGAGGAGGGGAAGGGGGAGATTAATGTTGTCAATTAATTTTGTTGTGGATAAATAACACAAGACCAATTTGAAAACCATTGCTTTTATAATTAACACAAGACCAATTTGAAAACCATTGCTTTGAACATTATTCGGGAAGGGGAAGAAAGATTATTCGGGAAGGGGAAGATTATTCGGGGGGGAAGGGGGAAATTATTCGGGAAGGGGAAACATTATTCGGGAAGGGGAAACATTATTCGGGAAGGGGGAAACATTCGGGAAGGAGAAACATTATTCGGGAAGGGGGAACATTATTCGGGAAGGGGGCATTATGCCCTTCCCATGTCGGAGGCCCTGATATTCAATGCCTTCTACCACCCTGATATTGCAATTTTCATGGAATGAAGCAATGCAGGCTTACCTATTTTATGTGCAGTTTTGACAGCACTAAATTTCACTTCTTTTTTTTTTTTTACCCAATTGAGCTTAGTTAATTTAAGCCTACACTTTTTCTAATATCACTCACTCTGTTTTGTACATAAACTGGAATATAAAAAAAAGTACTCTACACAAGTGGAAGAAAAAAGCAGTAACAGCATTTCATTACGCCCAACATTACTTGACACATGCACAGGAATTTTTTTATTTACTGTATCAAGTAGGCCTAATAGTAAGAAAGAAAGGTTCAACGCGACACGAGTTTATAGACCCTCTTGACTTCTGCCTCTTTTTTCACGGCCAAATGCTGTAGCTGTTTTTCTTCATACTGGCTGAAGCCGGATGTCCTTGATATTGGATTGCTGACAGAATGGCGTAGAAACGTTACTATAAAAATAATTATTCATGCAAAAGGGAAAAAAAAAAAAGCTCTTTAAAGTTTTTTGTAAATTCTTGTTGACTTAGACTGACAAAGCAATTAATAAGCATCCATACTGGCCCAGGGATTTTTCAATGTATCTTGTCTAATCTGCAAAACTGACAAAGGCTCAGAAGTTCGGAAGCTGTGGAAAAAATATAAGACAAACATGTCAACATCAGTTTAAAATTATTCATTTCCCATCCTCAACATTTGGCCTAACAGTAGATCTATAATCGTGAAAAATATCAAACGAAATATTTAGTCATTAATATTTAACAGAACCCTCCTACCAATATCAGCAAAGCTTAGAAATATTAGCTCTTATGTCCTAATTCTAATTGTATAACAAAAGCAGAACACCATTACACATCGATTAAACCATGTAGCCTAACGCTAGGCTTTTTAATGTGACTGTGTGATAGGATAGCTAAATTCAATCAAAAAACATCGCCAGAATCAGTTTTTGTTTGCCCGAAATTCATTTTGTTTGTCCAAAACTGTAAAAAAATTAAATTTAATCGAAGGATTGATTCAATTTTCACATCAATTTTTTTCCCTAATGGATTTAATAAGTATTTTTATTGAAAATTCCGTCCGAAAAAATGCAATGCAAATGAAGACATTGCCTCATTTCGTAAGCGAATATTGCAAGTAGGGCCTATGTACTGTGTACTGTGATTCTGAACGTTGCGATGCTGACTGAATTAAAAAAATATTTATATCCCAGAGTTCAACGTGAAACTGAATGAAAACAAAATAATATTTTACGAAAGTTTTTAATTCCTCTAGGCCTCGCGTTAAAACATTTTGCTAAAGAAAAAGTCTGCCAGGCCTAATCCGATAAGCAGATTATTATAACTGTGCAACGTTAGGAGTCCCTTTACAAAGCACAGGCACTTCGATCTTGATTGACATAATGCATACAGTGTGTATCGATTTTTAGCGCGTTAAGTCACAGGTGAATAGAAGCTGCAGGGCTGCAAGCTCGGTGATGTTAGCGCGGTAACCCACGTTTAGCGCGATTTTGCGCTTGGGCAGCTCCATTCATCATGGTGGTAAGTGCACTAACGCCCCGCACTTAGCGTGTACGGTTATTCCCGACTGTACTGTAAGTGATGTTCATGAGGTATTGATCTCATGTTCTGTAAGATGTAAATGACTGGTGTATCTGTGAGGTTTCACTTCCTTTGCAATTGTTAATGTATTGTATTTTAAGATTAATGTTGAATTGTTATTAATTTAATGCAGTAACAAAATTTGGCCGGGTCATTCGGGGAAAAATTAATGTAAAAAAAAATCTTGAAGTGCTTATATTTTATAAAATTTCAAAATGCATAAAAACAACATCTAGCTCTGTTTTGTTTATATCATATTTAGACCATTCCGTATGTGCCCTATTGTTTTTTGATGTTGTCATGCATATTAATGAGTATAAGGCCTAATGTAAAAATGTATCATGAACAACCACATGTCTGTTTTGTTTCAGAAAACTGGTATGTACATGTTTATTAAAAATGTTGAATGCATAGTAGGAATCTGGGAGCTTAAACACAGTATCTCAAGATTTTCATGTCATATGTTAAAAGATACATGTAGCCCATGTTCTGTAGATGTGCCTAAATGTCACTTAATGTAAAAATCTTGATCTTAAAAAATGAAATAATGTTGATTCATGTCATATTGAATTTTATTAATATGCATAGTACAATATGATTTTGCTGAAAAGAGCTTGTAAACACGGTATCTCAAGAAATTTAAATTGGATTCATGTCATATTTGACACAGAGATGTGCCTTGTTGTTCCTGATGATGATGTCTTGAATGTTAATGAGTAGGCAGGGCTTAAAGTGAAAATCTTAAGATGTTCATTTTTTAACACTGGCAACCGCATGTCTGTTTTGTTTCATGTTTAGTATAATTATGATGTTAGCTGGTGTGTGTGTACATGTTCATGACGTAAAAATGTTGAATTTTATTAATATGCATAGTGGGCGGGGCTTAATATGATTTCCTGAAAAGAGCTTGTAAACACGGTATTTCAAGAACAGTAAACTGGATTAGTGTATTTATGTGGTGCACAGATAGCCCATGGTCTGTAAATGTGTCCTATTGTTTTTGATGGTGATATCATGGCTATTAATGAGTAGGCGGGGCTTAATATAATAGTCTTGAATTGCTCTTAATTTGACAATCACATGTCTGTTTTGTTTAATATTTGTCATAATAATGACGTTAGCTAGTGTGTATGTTTTCATGGTATAAAAATGTTGAATTTCATTAATATGCATAGTGGGCGGGGCTTAATATGATTTTATAAACAAAAAGCACAAGTAAGCACGATATCTCAAAAACTGAACTGGATTCACATGTGTGGTACACAGATAGCTAATGGTCTGCATATGTTACCCAATGTTTGTGTTGGTAATTCATGCATATTAATTAGTGGGCGGGGCTTAAAGTGAAAATTTTGAAAAAGTGATAAATGAGCAAGTGTATGTCCGTTTTGCGTCATATTGGGCACAGCAATTTTGTTGATTATTGTGTACATGCTTATGTTATTAACAGATGTCATTAATATGCATGGTGGGTGTGGCTTAATGTGAAAGTGCTAAATGATGTAAACACCATAAACAGTATATCAGATTTATACTGATGGGTCATGGTCTGTAATAATATTCCAATGTTGTGGTAGTGATGTCATGAATGCTAATGAGTAGGCGGGGTTTACTGACAAATTCTTGAAATAGGATAAATGAGCTATCATATTTGCATCATACTTGCTTTGATGATGTGTTAATTAATGCACAAATGCTAATGTTTTTATCGATCTGCATATGGTGGGTGTGGCTTATGAATAAAAATCATGGAACAAATATTTAATGATATGCAATGACATGACAGTTAATACAAATTTTGCAAATCAATCAGCTAAATGAAAAAGCATTGGAACCACAAAACCTCTTATTTTTCTATCTGAACGCCTGAAAAAATATGGACCACTAAATCTTCCACCCCCTGATCTAAGGTTCCAAAACTCTAATTCAGATTGTTCTTTTTCTGTTTGGTAGTTTATCAAATTTCTATGGAAGATTTGTATTGTTATGACCCATGCATTAAACAGCGTTAATGCACGACAATGATTATTTGGAATATTCCATTTTCAAAACAGGTGATATTTTTAATACAGCGATAAAATATATGTAAACGTTTCTCGTTTTTCATTGTTTTGGAGTTGCATAATAAACAATCTAAATTCTAATTTGATAAAACAGTTCAAAGGACTTTGCACTCGCGAATGACCCTCTTAAAGTCAGGTCATTCTACTCGAGCCAAAGTCCTTTGCCCTATGTATTAAATATGCATATATACATTATGCCTCAACATTAATCTAAATATAATTGTAACAATTGTGGTTGTTTTCTTTTGTAGATTGACGAAGTCATTGCTCTTCTCAAAGTTTACCAGATGAAGGAAGCCTACAAGAGCTAGCCGTGTTGACATTCGATCTTGCTGCAAATGATTTGAATCCAAAAGGAACTCATTTTATTTCCCATTCTGATCAGTTCCAATAATTCTTAGTATATCCGGTTTTTATGAAATAGTATATTGAAGTCTTTAGAATAGTTCTATCAATTTTGTGCTTCAAAGTCAGCTGTTGACTTCAGTAACATCTTTCCTGTCAAATCTTTAATTGGAGATCTTATCAAATATCACATTTCTTGGCCAGATGCAGCTGGACCAATCCGACGTTTACTATAAGCAGATATACATCTGCCTACATCTGTGTGGATACTCCTTAACATCTTATTGGTTGGTTGACCAGGGTTTAAAACGTCCCGCCAGATCTCCATTGGAGTACTTGCATCTGCCATTTATTCATTACTATTGAAGCACTTGTTGCAGTCCCACCAAGGATTGAAACATAGATGCTAGATTAGGTTTATTGGTTTTAGGTTGACCAAGCTTGATAATGTTCCGCCAGACCTCCATTGG
>JAIGNY010001268.1:980000-1023177 GCA_020152595.1 Chiridota heheva | reverse complement strand
GCATATGGCAGCTGCAACTATACAAAGGGCATACAGGAAGTACAAAACTCAACACCCTTCCCCCAAACCTCATCTTCAGCAGAAGGCTAAATCTTGTGATAAAATGTTTGGTGATGTAGTGTTTGTCCTCTGCGGCAATGTCCCAAAGATTGAAGGCAAGTCATATACGAAAGACTCCTTTAGTGCACTAATTAAGGAATACGGGGGAAGAGTTCGTGCAACTATTTCAAAATCCCCATCCACCCATATATATATATTTATATATGTACATCTATATATATATATATATATATATATATATATATATATATATATATATATATATTATATATATATATATTTATATATATATATATATATATATATATCTATTTATATGTATATAGATATATATAGATATTTATGTATATTTATATATATATATATATTATTTATATTTATATAAAATACATATATATATATATATATTTATATATATATAAAAATACATATATATATATATATATGTATATATATATATATATATATATATATATATATATATATATATTTATATATATATACATATATATATATTTATATTTTATTGTGATATTTCAACATGTTCTGACGATATCCTACCAAATAATAGAACATATATTATATTATCTAGATTCAGAAACATATATGAATATTAAATCACCTATATTTTTATATATATTTTTTATATATATATTTTTATATATATTTTTATATATATATATATATATTTTTATATATTTTTATATATATATATTTTTATATTTTTATATATATATATATATTTTTATATATATATATATATATATATATATATATTTATATATGTATATATATATATATATATATATATCTATAGATAGATCTATATCTATATCTATATTTATATATATATATATATATATATGTATATATATATATATATATATATATATATCTATATATATCCATATATATATATATATTGTCATGAAAATCAAAATGTACGGGAATTTTCCATTAAGCTTTCCCTCTATTGTGATTTTTCAACATTATCTAACGATATCCGACCAAATAATAGAACATATATTATATTATCTAGATTCAGAAACATATATGAATATTAAATTACCTATTTTGGGTATCTATTTTGAGCGAATGTATCATGTACATTATATCTCTCAACAAGTTCTTTGGATAGGACCCGAATGGAGGCATATTTTTGGATAGACTAACGAAGAATCGGGTTTAAATGGAGAAAGCAATTATTGCAACTCTTACAATACATTTTGCAGTTTTGAATCTTTGTCTCATTATCGGTGTTTCTTCCTAGCCAAAAAGAGAATAACTTATTATGTTTTGGGGAAATAGTCCTAAATTCCTGATACATGTTTTCAGGAAGTTGAGTGGGTATGAGTGATCAAAGTTAGTGAATTTTGCTTTGTAAAACATAATTTTTGACGTAAAACATATATGAATATAGCTTATGATTAGCTAATGTGTAACTCTTATGAATATCTTTTCCAGTTAGATGCCGCTTGGAAATGTGATAAAGGTTCTTCATCAAAGATTTAAAAAAGCAGTGTCATGTGATGGAAGTCTGCCAATATATACCCAACAAATGGGTATGTCAAAAATTTCAAATAGCTGAGAAACAATATATCGTTTTACCCAATTTTGAAGGGAGTTTTTAAAAGCTCTCATTATGGTTTTAATAGGTTTTTACACGAAACTTAGTCAATTTTTGGCTCCACCTTCCATTAACACATCAGACGATTGACAAGTTGCCAATTTCATATCTTCCTTTCAGTAAATGAACCATAATGCAATCTTGAATATTACCTAACATGTATAAAATCAACGGAAGCAAGTAAAATATCCGCTCATATATTCGCCGAGAGAGCCTTAGCATCTTGAACTAATAGCGCCAGTCCTGTAACAAGAAAGAATGATGAAATCTGTTAAAATTGATATCATTTTAACTACAATAATTGTCTATCATATCATTATAAATTTAGCAAATAAGATTGTCATCTCAATGTCCAATCATGCATGAAGCAATAAACCCATCCATTACGGCTTAACCTTTAAAATACAGTAACCTTTAAACCTGAAAACCTGTGAATAATTTGTTTCTTTAAACTTAAAAAAATTCCTTTCAAATCCTCAATTTTAAACCACAATCTATTTGTTTCCTAGCAGTTTGTGCAATTTTGCAACAACCAACACCCCAACCCTTGTGGTGCACACCTCCTTGTGAGTTGACCAACTAAAATGATTTAATTCACTATAACTTTACAATCTTGCGTCTCAAATCGAGGTCAAAATTTAAACTTTTATCGTATTACAAATATTGTGTAAATATTTTATTCTTTATGTCTCAACTCTGAAAGTTTTAGAAATTCATGGGGTTAAAACTGCAAAATGTTTTCATTTCAAGTACTTTATTCCAGCCAAACAATTACGAGTGAATATAGGTACATCTTGTAAGTCATATACTAATTGACTAAATTCAAATGAGATTTTAAGATCGAGTCACATGGTATAACAAATATAAACACAGTGGCTGAGGAGATTTTGCGAAAAGCTACCTAAAGCTTATGGGTGTAAAATCCCCTTAAGATACAATAACAGAAAACAAGATAATAAATAACTAAGTAAGCATATAAAGAAGGAGTTTAATAAACTGGCGAAACCAGCTAAAGTTTTATTTACACCCACCTCTCCCTATCCCTACCCCTCCATTTCACCTAAACCTACCCTCACCACCTCTCAAACCGTTATGGATTCAAGAAAGTGCACAATACAAGTGCGTTATCTTTAAATGAGAATAATCTTACAAAAGTCAGATAATTTAAGGGAGACAACATTGATTAGTATTGGTCGTTATAAGCAGGTTCTTTAAAAGGGACTTAAAAGAGTTCAAAATAGCATATTTTTTTTTATATCTGTGGGAAAAGAGTTCCAGAGCCTAGCATCAACATGCATAACATAAATCAGTGAGAAAAGGAATCTAAGATGCAAGGAATGTTTAGTGAAAGTGGAATACTTAAGTAAAAAATCAGAGAGCGTGAAGAAGTTTGGAAATGTGTTAGGTAGTATGCTATTGAGAGAGGAATAAAGAAAAATAAGTTTATGGTAAGTAGCAATGTCAAAGTTTGTAAGTGTCTATGCATGGAGAATAATGGTTTGGATTGGGCATAAGAGTTGTTTTAGATATGGCATGAATAGCTTTCTTTTGAAGTATGTGGAGCTTTTGTATGTGAGTTGGATACGCATGTCCCCAAACAATGTTGCAGTTATGCAAGTAGGAAAACTTAGAGTATTGTATAGAGTTGGTAGGATGTGGCTAGGTAAAAAGTTACTTTATAGATTATATCAGCACCTTTAGAAACTTTGCTGCTAATAGTAGGGACATGGAGCACCCGTGACAAACTATTATCTATGATTACACCAAGAAATTTAGCTGTGGTAGAGAAGGACATAAACTAGTTATCGATATATTTATACCTTTATCAACAACGTTGATTTTCTTATGATGGGGATAAAAGAGCATAGTAACATACTTTTTAGCGCTAAGATGGAGCTTGTCACAATTGAACCAAATAAGAATCTTAGGAATTTCATAATTGATATTATCAATCAGAGAGTCCAAGTCTTTGTTCCTATAGTGAATATTCGTGTCGTCGCACACAGGGTGAAGGAAAGCTTAACTAACTCTAGGAATATCATTTATATACAAAAGAAAAGTAATAGGCCAAGTATAGATCCTGAGGAACACTGGAATAATATTGTGGTATGAAGACTTAAAACTACAAAAAGACACTGGTTTTTTTCTGTTAGAAAGGTAGCTAGCGAACCAATCGATGGTGGCATATCTTACATCATAGTTACTTAATTTATTTGGCAAAATTGTTTTGGGTCAAATTGTGTTGAAATCCTTCAACAAATCCAAGAAAATAACACTTGGAAAATTCTTATCTTCAATAGCATCAGTAATCTTATCAACAAAACTAACAATTGCTGGGCACTTGATCTACCAGGTAAAAAGCCCATTTATTAGGGGTAAAATATTATTATTATTATTATTATTATTATTATTATTATTATTATTATTATTATTATCATCATTATTATCATTATTGTTATTGTTAATATTATTATTATTGTTATTGTTATTATTATCATTATTATCGTCGTCGTCTTCATCATTAGTATTATTATTATCATTATTATCATCAAGCAAATTCAATAAACGGTTATAAACTAGTCTTTCAACAATTTTAGAGTACAAGTTTAAAAGGGTGGGCAGAAATAGGTCTACAGTTACATTTCAGATTAGAATCCCCACCTTTAAAAAAAGTATAGATCTATTTTAGACTGTCAGATACTATACCATATGTAAAAGATAGATTGGTAATGGGAGAGAAAAGTTTCGAAATATAAATAGATGCAGCTTTTATCACTATAGAATGAATTTCGTGAAAACCAGGGCTAGAAATTTTCATTTTCGAAATGCAGTGTTCAATTATCTCAACATCAGTTGTAGGATCTAAAAACACCCAACGATTCAGAGGTGGCAAAAGGCACTCTCTATATGAAGAACAACTTGGCACTGTGTTCGCATGTAAATTTAGTCCTATGTTTACAAAGTGCTCGTTAAAAATTCCAGAAATTTCACAGAAATCAGTGACTGTTTTACCATTATCATTTGGAATGTGATTCTTACCTTTCTCTTTAATCAAACTATTTATAAGTTGTCACTCATTTTTGATATTACTGTTTTGAACTTATTAACATAACGGTTATATTTTGCAGTACGAGTTGCTTTCGTAAGAGAGTTTCTTATACGAACATAATTAAGACGAATTCATGCAGAAGGATGTTTGAGATACTTTTTATATAGTTTGTTTTTAGTACGGCAAGAAAAAATAATGCTAGTAGTAACCCAGGTTTCATCACGTTTAATGTTCTTAACATATCGCTAGCGAAAACACTTATTGTAAATATCCCAAAATTTATCAACAATAAGTTATAAGCTACATTGACATCAAAGGTATTGGAAATAAAATTCCAATCAATAAGAGAAATTTTCTCTTTAGGTATACTTAGGTTATTGTCAGAAAATTTACGGAAGGTTATTTTAGTATCATTCTTCAAATTTGCTTCGAAGTTATATAAGTTAAAGCAAAAAAAACAGGCAGGTGGTTAGATACACCAAGAATAAGAGCGTAAGAGCGTGTTAGACAGATAGAATTGGAAGCATGTCTAGTGGGTCGATCAATTAGGTGGACCGTGGAAAAAGTAACTAGAATTCAATTGTCAGAATGCTTATTTAGGAGATCAAAATTAAAGTCACCAAGGATAAAACACGTGAGATCAGAACTGGCCAACTCTGATAAAATGCGATAAAAAATGGCAAAAATGTACTAATATTATTGTTCTAGTGGTGGATACACTACATTAATAACAATTGTCTTCTTATTTATTGGGGATACCTTGAACTTTTAATTCAATAAGTAAGGATTCGAAACACCCTTCCTCAAAAACGGAAATACTATCTTTGATATTATAAGAAAATATGTAATCTATATATAGAGCAACACCACCTGTCTTTGACGGGAGCGGCACATTCAGAAATATTAAAATGTTACAATTTGAATTATAATTCAACCAGGTTTCTGTGATAGCCATTATGTTAGAATTAAAAGACAATAGACTTAAAAAAGAAAAGATTATTATAATTGTTGATGAGGCTCATGCAGTTAACATGGGATAATGGGAATTTTTAATGGATATGGATATTGTGGTTACTTATGAAATAATTGAACTGGTCTGTATCGTAGTAGTTACATCTAGTAAGTGGATTTCTTAGATGATTGAGGTTTGAATCAGAATCGATATCATCGTCGAGTATATCCGTGTTACCAACAAATAGATTATGATTCTCAGTGTTTGTGCACATGTCAATGAACAAGATATTATTTTTAACAAATTACAAATACTTACAAAAGAAATCCAAAATACGAAAGGTTAATAAACGAAGCCTCTGTGAGAGTATCAAAAATACACATGAAATCCAAAATTGATTATAAATAACAATTGCATACAATACCAAGTGACACAATGTTTACATCCATAAGTGACGGGAAGAAAATCAGAGTCACAGAAGTGTTATACAGCTTACAATGTCGTTAGTGCCACAGATGCGGCGTGTGATGTGACCACCGTTTGTGTTTGGTATTTCTGCAAGTTCTCTGCCGTCATGGGTCCAAACGGACTTTACTTTGGGGTGTTCATTTGTCAAGCGAAAAAGGGACTGATTGAATTTTGTGAGATCCTCTCGGATAACAATTGGAATGCCTTTGAGGTGGCGCCGGGACTTAATAAACCGATCACGTGCAGAATAACCGCTGAACTTCACGATGATGGCACGGGACACATTACGTTCTTGTCTCCCAACACGGTGGTAACAATCTATATCATGCTCCATGAGATTTAGGTTGAGTATTGTTTTGGTCAATTTTAATATAATCTTATTCGTATTTTCTTTCAGCATTTCCTAAAGACAGAAAATGCAGATACACTTGCGTCTTCAATAATACTGCTTTAGTTCGTTAATATCTTTCCAAAAAGTGTCCCACTGATCGTTTAATGTTTCGACTCTTCGCCCAAGTTGTTTAATCTGAGCCGGAATTGATCAAACTTATGTTCAGATCGAGGATTTTAGCATTGATTACTTCTAGCTTTAGAATATTTGCCCACACTTCGCATCAAACGCTTTATCATTACAATCTTGATTTTTTTTTTTTATAATTATTTTAAATTCAGCCTGAGCACTGGAATGTCATCTTGGATAGATGTTGAGAATATAGCAGGGCGGAGCTGGCTGAATAACGTTGAAGCTTACGAGTCCAGAATGCCTGAATGGGTTCCAAATCTCACTTACTCGTCCACTGGTTAACCTAATTGCTCCTTCCATTACTCAGATTAGCTGGTCTCTACCACTTATTTGCAGGTCACGCAGACTCACATGAATAGGTAGATATGACTTGCAGTTTTGAGTGATTACTTATCATATAGCTGTCTTATTGTCACAACAAGTGGTAAATCTACTTGTTTTATCATTTTGAGTACTTTGTTGGGTCAATATTTCAAATATGCATAATACACAAGACAACGACGGGGCAGTCCTGGCGACCTCCTATGCATAGGGGATTAAATATCCCCAACAAGTAGAAAATCCTTGACCTGGATTCTTCGATTAATTGTGGTCAAGCGACTAATATACAAATGACTACTTACTTGGCACCTTGGGTATTTTCACACGTTGGTCGAAGGAAAATTACCTTGACTGTGGGTTCAAGCAAGGAAGTAACACATTAAGTGTCACTTCTCTGATTCAAGTAATTGAAAAGGATTGGTTATATACAAAAACTTGCTAAATCTCCAAGGAATAGGGATCCTCCACTACTATGAGATCTCCCGAACTATAATGATGGAGATGTATCCGGCAAACATGACCAATATGTTCTTTGCTATTCTTCCAATTTTTTTCTCCAAAGGAATCGAGTCTAAGAAGTGTTTTCTTCCTTAACGATAACACAGGCAAAACTAATCAGAAAAAACAACATATCCTGATTTTCCGTTTGTGGCCATCTATCCCTTCAAAACACGGAACATTACGGAACCTAATTTAAGAGTAGTGTTGGTGACCTGAACGGATATCCGCTGCCCCTCTATTTGGACCCTCAACATTAAAAAAATTAATGCCCTCGACAATATGATACTTGGGCACCGATAAGAGTCAGGCACAGATGTAAAATTTCAGAAGTACCGTTTAAATCAGTGATTTATCGGAATCATGACCGACTTGGCTAGAAATCAGGGGATGCCTCCCAACTCAGCATGATTCTGACAACATGAATCTTGGGCTCGCACCGATCATGTATCGGGCAGAGATGTGAAATGTCGGATGTACTGTTTAAATCAGAGATATGATATCTGAATCAAGCCCGACTCGCTTAGATAAATTATAACAGTCATGTCCTCCCGACTCGACATAATGCTGATAACATGATTTTCTGGTAACCCCCTGCACTTTTAATCGGGCAGTTATGCAAAATGTTGGATGTAGTGGCGTAGTCAGCAACCAAAAAGGGGTATCACAAACATAAAACAATCTTCTTTGCATCCGGGACGTCACCTCTTGGACCCCTAGCAGGACTTCGCCCAAACCCCACGAAAATTGCCCGATTTGTTTATTTTTTTGCAGGGAAAATTTCATCTCTGCCTGTTTAAAAATGACAGAGCTTATTTCAGTAGATTTTATTGTTAGAATGATCCTTTTCCATCAAACGTTGTGTTTGATTTTAAACCATTTTGGGGCACCCAAAGCAAACAGGCTTCCGCCCGCTCCTACAAGGGCTTTACCCTGAGCCACACCAAAGTCCTCGAGCTGACCACGGGATCCCATGCCGTTACGCATACGAAATGCTGCCTTTGGCTCCACAAACATTATTGAAAGCATTTTAGCAGTGGCGTAACTAAGCCGGTGCGGCCAAAGTAACATAAAAAAAAAGCCTTATGCCTATCCACTGAAGCCGACCACAGGCCGGCAAAAGCGCTTCGAATGTATATAAGGGCACAGACAGTAATCAAACATGGGCCGTGTACTCTTTAGGACCCATTTTCTTTTCTGTCCTTCTTGCTATCATAACTAGCCCACAATCATATGTCGGGCCCACCAACAAGACAGATAAATGGGTCGTTCCTTCATGTCTCTTGCTATGATGGTCCCTCTCAGTCGTATGTCGGGCCCACCAAAGAAGATAAATATATTGGGACTTCCTTTATATATCTTGTTGTAATAATGGACCCTTCATTCATAAGTCAGGCCCACTGAAGACTAAAAGATAGATGGGCCCGAAAATAAAAAGATCAATAAAAAAAAGATAGATGGGTTGATGGGCCCGTCCTGATAGCAACGAACATAAGTCGGCCCACATAAAAAGATTTAATATTTAATATTAAACGGAGAAAATGTAAATGGACTCTGCCAGAAAGTGCCATTTCCGGGCGCTTAGAAGTTTCAAATACTCAACCCAGCCCGAACTAGAGCTGTGAACGTTTAGGGATTTTAGTAAACGTGTACACGCCAAAAAAAGCGAGCGTGTATCGTGTACACGAGTTTAGTACCGTAATTTTCGGAAATACACCAAAATTGCTCCAAAACTACGGGGCGAAGTAAAAAAATCACGCAACCAGTATGGCAAAAGTACTAAATGCATCGCCCAAATAGACGCTGAGTTTTGCTTTCCAAATCGTAAAAAGTTTACTTGTACAGTATAAATCATCATTTTTATGGAAAGTATGCATGGAAATTCAGTTTAGAAAGAACAGATAACTTCCTTTCAATGTCATTTAAACTCAAGATCGCGTAACTTTTTTCCCTATTCGCTACGGCTTTCAAAGTTCTGTGAAAATCTTGCATACTGAGGCCTACGATATACCTCGCC
The DNA here is from genome assembly GCA_020152595.1 of Chiridota heheva. Lineage (NCBI taxonomy): Eukaryota > Metazoa > Echinodermata > Holothuroidea > Apodida > Chiridotidae > Chiridota > Chiridota heheva. The sequence continues at coordinate 1,013,662 of JAIGNY010001268.1, read as the reverse complement.
GTAAAACATTTCAAAACTACGCCACCACCACCACCAGGAAGTTCTGAAATATCAGTCCTCTCGAAAAAATGGCCGCCATCTTTGCGAAGCATGCAGAAATTCAGCTCTGCTAAAACCTTTTTCTGTTTATTTATTATGCAATATTTTTTCTTTCTTGCGAAATTTATTTGACTCATCAGGTAATATTTACATGTAAATGTACTGATTGTCACGATTCAAGTGTTTTTTTATTGATGAAACGGGGCCTTGATTGCGTGGGATTTAAAGCCTTATGGCCTAACGTTAGGCCTATTGTTAGTTTCACTGTTTACTGCTGCACATTCGCGGTGCATTTTACGAGTTAGATTACTCAGATTTCGGCGAAATCAAAGTGCATAATATTCCCATTCATTGGTGATTACTGCGCATTTGTGATTCGCACATTTAAAAAGGATTATGCTAATCGGGTTAACAGTTTGTAAAAATTCATTGATTGGAATTTTGTTAGCCGAATGTGTGTGTGATTTGAATCATGAATATTGATTTTCAACGGCAAGACACTAGGCCTATAATGTATGAAAAACGATTACTCGCAATGAAATTTTAGTAAACGTTTACAAGATTTGCGAGCGTGTAGCGTGTACACGCTAAACGGTCACAGCTCTAGCCCGAATCATGGCGGGACTGGGGTTAATGACATGTGGACCCTCCCCATATGATGCACTGATATCACTTGCTACGCCATTGCATTAACCCCTCTCCTCATAAGCCAAAAACTCTGGTTAAGCTACTGCTCAAATTGAAATCATGTTTATTAATTTATTCATTGCGTTTTTTCGTGATAGATTTTCGAGTCGGGCAAAAAGTCACCGTCCTCCTGAGTTAGAAGGACCCGTACGGCCATGACCACAATTTCCTTTAAGTTGTTACTCTAGAACTACTTTTATTCATGGGGTTAATTGTTAAAAAAAAAAAAATTGGAGAACAGAAGAATATTCCTTCGCATCATGATTGGCGTTCAATTGAAAGAAATTTAAGTACATGAATTATCAATTTACTCTAGTGACAAAAAAAACCTAAAAAAGCAGGGACATTAAAAGAAGTAACGATGTCCACGTTTTTCTAGGAATGTTACGAATAGTATAGGATAATGCCGAAAGAAAAAATATGGAAGCCTTAGTTGGATATGTGGAGTCTTGAAAAGCAAATGCGATGGACGGAAAGCCGCGAAATGTTAGTATAATAATTGTTAATAATTCGTCTATTTATAAGCCTGGAAAATCCCAATGCTTATTGAACTCATGCATACTCGACGGTCAGTCCGTTCATTATAGCTTCAAGTTATATCAAACCAACCATAGAATACATAATATACATTAATAACATAAAGATGTAGCAAATACATACTGAATATTAGTACCTTATTTTTTCACTTTATGTCTATAATGCACACTTTTCAAAATAAGCGTTGCTTTCGTGGGTGACTGACTTCTTCGATAATTTTTAGATGGCGGAATATACCTCTTCTACAGGCTCTACTACTGAAGCAATTTTGAAGAAATGGGTAAGAAAACCTCCGACCTCTCGCCTTCTATACAGGCTCTGCCAGAATGCAAAATGTTTTCCCCGTTGTTGATTTCCCGTTCGTATCGCTTCCATGAATCAACAAAACCAAAAGTCACGGAAGAAATACGCTAACACTCGTAAAATCCCATGTTTGCCTTTGTTATTTGTAGTTGAATTACACACTGCTAACGTATAATACACCACATAATGTACTTGACGTGAAGCCTCTTTGCCGACACAACATTCATGCTACATACATACACTGTACCATCATCGTGCGTATTAAGTATGTGCAACATTTTTGGGATATGGGAAAGTACTGCTGCCGTGGGCATGCGTATATATGAATGACATAAATCGTGACTCGTGAAAATGCATGTACAATCGTTCTCGGGTGAATGAGTAAGCGTATCGGTACGGTTTGTATGTTATACAAAAGAGGTCGTTATTAATGATTTTTTATAACATACTCATTTTGTCTTTTCGCTAGAATCTAAAAACATTATAAGTGCTTTACAGCAAAGAGCTTCTACATATGTAGAAGCTCTTTGTTTACAGAAAATGATAACCCATGACACACAGAAACGACTTTAACCCTTATGTATATGGACAGGTAAAAATGTTTACCCAGTTGAAAGAGCATTGTATTCTGAGCAGAATAAGTGTTGTCTTTAAATGGTCGCAAAAACACTTTTTTCAGCATGCAGAAAATTATTATCAATTCCTTTGGTTGTAAAACGCTCTACATAAAGACAAAGAATGTCCCCTTACATCGTCCACAGAATATCCACTTTCATTGTCCACAGTGTGCTATTAATAACTGTACTGAGATCAGTGCACACAGCTTCTCAGCAGGGGATCGGTTTCATACCGGATTTGTGTGAGCGAAGAATTTGGACTTGTCCATTATCAAAATAGGGTGTTCATGTGAGTTATTTGCTGGTATCAAAGAGCTTGAACGTGAGAGATTTGTTAGGAATAATAAATTAAGAAATAAATATTGACATAATATAGAAAGAAAACTGGTTAACAAGGTTTACTATATTGATATTTAATTTAAACAATATATAACAAGTATACAATATATTTGAAGGGAAACTATTATATGCCAAAAATACAGAAATAGTATACAGTATACAAGTAGGTTAATTGAGAATGATTAGAACATTTGTTTTCATACATTAAACATGAATTTCTAAAAGTTTAATATTGCAGTGAAAACTTATTTTTACATATTTGACAGAGGACAATTAAAGAAACAATTTGATGGAGAAACAAAATTAATATCTTATTCCTATAAGATGTTATTGCATTTCAAAGAGTGTTCTTGCATGTATAAAAGTGACAGTTGTATTGAGTTTTACCTATTGATATTGCATCACACTAGCAGATCATATTCAAGTCTTTATAATTATTTCTTTAACATTTCAGCTTATATTTTTGAAATGATTTTAAAGATTTTTTGAAATATTTTATGGATAAGTCTTAAATATAAAGTAACAACATATATTTTCCACTGTGTTCATGCGAAATCTTTAAAATGCAATAACTCCTAGTAGGAATAAGCTATCAATGTCGTTTTTTCACCAATTTCATTCATTAGTTTTCGTCGGAATATTCCTTAATAAATAAGAGTATGTGCAAGTTAGTAGAGTATACTCCTTGAAAGTGGTGACTTGAGTCCGACTCGAGTTGAGCCGCTGTAAATTTAGTTTAGTTTATTTATTTCAATCTCTAATGACCCCTTCCGGGGTACGATATATAACAATCCAAAAATGATAAGAAGAGGGCGAGACAAAAACGCCAAAATATGTACATGAATTAAAATGAGCTAAAAGTTAAAAGATAAAAATAACCACTGCACGGGGAACCTGGATTATGTCAGCTATTTCCCCACCTTAACATACTGTAGCAGAGCTCAAATAACAGTTGTACAAGTTCTTTTGTTATGACCTTCTCCAGAACATTTACTACAGCAAATAAAAAACTTAATGTCTCTCTGACAAGTAACATTTAGATATTCTATCCTGTTTTGTTTGGATAATACCTATTTTAAAGCAATTGAATTTTGTTTTTTGTGATTCGAAGCTTTAAAATACCACTAAGTTACGTAGTCATTCAGTTTCTCCATTCCTTGTTGAGAAAAGATATTCATATCACCATGTAAGTGCATAGCTTCTGGTACATGGTAAGCTAACACATGCATGTACGGAGTAACGTCCTTTGAAAGATATATCTTACAAAGAGTTTAACCCAATCTTTGCACTGTTTTTCAAACTGACATATTGTTTGTAGTGGTAAACTGATACTTTTTTTAGCATTTGCATGATGACATTTAAATCCTTCCAGCATTTGATAACATTTGAAATCCTTCAAAACGTCAATTTAAGTTGTTCTCTAATTTGGTCTGTAGACAGGAATAACCGCTACACCACAGTTAGTCCTGCAATAATATTATCCAAATCAACAAATTCTTGAATTTTTATATGCTCAGGGCCGGTAAAATCTCTACTATTAATGAAACCAGTGGATTTATTTAAATAAAACTCCACTCAATTTTTAGGGAATGAATGAACTTCTCAAAATTTGCTATGTTTGTAAATTTTTCCCGACATTATAATTTAGTATTTTTTGAAACATTATCTCGATACAACAACTCTGAAATTATATGATTGATTCATTGGTCAGATATACGCAAAAATAAGTGTAGCACGTCTGGAATGTTGTTTTTAATTTGTATCTTATCAAAAATAGGTTTATTGACACAGCCATATTTGTTTGATTTTTGTTTTGATTTTGCTTTCATTTCAATAATATTGCGCGCACCATGTTCTGTTGCTAATTGCGACCAATTTAGTGATGTATCCAATCTACATTCGGATGAAAAATGACACCAAGCACAAAATTATTTTGCGCTACAAGCTTGCAAACCAAGGATTACATTTAAAAAAATTAAGTCACTTGTAAGAACATATTCTATAGTGTAATGCTTATCATTTACAGTTACATCATTCAAATTACGGCAATCATTAATTAGAGGAGATAAAGCCTTTTTCAGTTAGTCATATTTCTCTTCTACCTGTAGTATTGATATTATATGATTTCCGGATACCTCACCACCGAGTAACATAAGTGTGAAACACATATTAACCACATGGTACATTTTACCTATGCATGTATCATCTCCTGTTATCTTTAACTTTATACGAGATGGAAGGATTACCCTTCCTGTCTTTAGTTCTTTGCTTTGAATTTGTAATATCACTCTTTTAATCTTCATTGGCAATGGTTCATATATACACTCCTTGGCAGTCAGTTAGTTCTCTAATATCGAAAAGGGAATTCAATTGTTTTGTACGTATCTGTAGTTTTTGAAGGGAAGGAAGAGCCGAAGACAGAAAGGTAAATTCCCTGTACGCATAATCAGAAATTAAACATTTATCTTTATTATACAAAACATCTTTAATAAAGGTAAATGCAGCAGCATTATTGGTTTCGTTTTCAAGAAAAGTGTCTGTACTCTAATCTAGTGAAACTTTGTTCACATATTTATCTTTAACAAGTAATAACATTGGAGTCAAACCAACATCCTTTATGTATGCTATGCTGTCGTCAACAGTTAAATGCATGCGTTGTTTTTGCTTACGCACCCAGGGTTTGCTGTATGACCGATTTGCAATTCTTTGATTTGAGAAGTATTTCCTCCTTACTAATCGACGAACATACTGTTGTAAACGTTTTTTTTGCTTTTAATTCCTTTATAGTTTCTCTTTGTTTCCTTATTTCATCCTGCAAAATCTTTCGTTTTTTTCCGTTCGTGCTCATAGTCTTGTTCCAGCTTCCTTTGCAGTGTTCCAATGTTTAAAGGTTTCCGACCGCCACTTTTCAATTAAACATTTCCGTTCTCTTCCACCAGACAATTTTTTAATTCTTACAAAAATGTGTTTGCTCTTATATTAAAGCTTGTTTACCGCACCTTTATCAAATTAATATAGTCATACAGAATACCTTGTTGGGCAGCCACTTTTTGTAGTACTTCATCTGCACATTCAAGCTTGTAGTATGGGTAACTACTTTCTACTGCAAAGGTATACAAGACATGGACATTCATCTGAATTGTCCATGCATTTTCATTAGTAGGATGAGAAACACAAGTATATATTTGAAAAGTATTTAGAATGAACAATAACATTAACAATTTTGTAGAAGCCATTTCTGTTTAGTACATGTACTCGATCTCAACGAAAGGTAAACAAGGTTACAAAGCGTATACATGCTTGAAATCCTCCATGATGGAGCAATTTAGAACCGTCCAAATTAAATTCTTCCAGTACACGTCTTTCAGTAAGCCAAAAATGAAATGTTTCTAGTTCGACAAATGCAAAATCTCCAGCGCGGTTGCAAATTCGGTACCACCAACTGGAATTAAATAATGCTTTGGCAGTATTAATATCACTGAATGAATATACTGAACGCTTTCTCTTAATTTCACAGTAAAGCTGATGTTTGTTTACAAAAGATTTTAAAATCTCTTTTTGGATTTGTATGCAAACATTAATTTCACTGTTTTGTTTTCGAACTGGAGTTAGTTTTCCTCAATAGCTAAAAGAAATTGAAATTCAAAAAAGCTAGGTGAATCTCCAGATATTGTTTGTTCTGGCGTTTCCAAAATATCAGTTTCCAAGCGCCAATCATCAAATTGTTTATTCCAGCCCTTGTAATGAACTAGTACCTCTTTCTTTTTATTTTCGTTCAATTTTTTTGTTTTATTTCGAGTCCATAACATGTTTTGGTTGACCAGGTAATTTTTTTTGGTTGAGATTTATATTCATTAGCATTTTCACTGTGTAGCTGATTGTAGTCAAGTCTTGGTACTTTTCGTAGTTCCATTACATATCTGGAAAACAAAATAAAATACCATGCATTAATTTAATATTCATACATTACATATATATTATAATATTTGTTTGACATCTAGGCCTCTAAGGTCTAAATTGCACAAGGTGGTTGGATACCACTTGAATGACGAGTGTTCGGAGACATGGTAGGCCTGTGAAATCCTAACTAAATGTGATGTCATGTTCTGCATACCAAGTAGGCGCTTATGCTTTATGTATGAAAAAATACCACTTTTGAACTTCGTACCGCGTAGGCACTTAAATTTGGGGATTTGTAGTCCTTTATACATATTGGGCATAATTGCAGAATCCAACGCATTATCGACTTACACTGGGACTCCAGTGGAGTCTCAGTCGCAGTGATATATATGTCACTCTTTGGGTAAACAATCCATGACATCCCTCATATTATTTCACTGCGACTGGGACTCCACTCCACTCGGAGTCTCAGTGGCATAATCTCGGTATGATGTCATTAAATTAGTCTGATATCGTTTTTTTAAAGAAATGTTGATTGATTTTACTGCGACTGGGACTCCACTCCACCTAGAGTCTCAGTGGCATAATCTTGGGATGACGTCATTCAATTATCGTTTTTTCAAAGAAATATTGATTGATCTCACTGCGACTGGGACTGGGACTTCACCCCGCCGGGAGTCTCAGTCGCAAATCTCAGGATGACGTCATTCAATTTATTTCACTGGGACTGCGACAATTCACAAGTGCATAATATTAAAATAATGCATATAATTAAAACCAGATGCATCATGCAGGCATACATACATGTTATAGTATTATACTCACATAGTAAGTAGGCCTATATTGTGAATAATAATTAATGTGTAACATTACAGTATTTCTATCTAGCCTATTTACTCAAATTTGAACCAGTTAATTCATAACCTTAAATTATCATTTTAGTTCACAATAATTACTAATATAGGACCCATATCGATACTATAGTCTAACCTAAATATACACATCATCGTGTGCAACTAATTCAAGTTGCAACTAACCTAAAATTGTACAATAGTACGTGCAAGCAAAAGGTAAACAAACATTTTCTTTCCCTGCCGTGCAATGGTACCGGCTCGGTATTCCTCTTACGCGCTGAACATATTAAAACTAAATTTCCTAACCTGAAATTTGTATATTTCTCTACTGTAATGTGATTAAACATTTTCATGAAAATATATTTACATGCTTTCTTTCAATGTTTAACATATTATTCAATCGCTTAAATCCATAAAAAATCATATAAAAACAAAATTAGAAGCGTTTTATTGCTCGTTATCTTGCTGGCCCGTAAGTGTTCAGCGTGTAAATCCTGCTGACTAAAAATCTTCATCCAAATTTTCAACTTTTAAACGATCAATCTGATTGGATTATTATTTTGCCGACAGTAAAGAATGTCCAATCAAAATAATTTTTATATCAAACGATAGATAAAGTATTCCTCTGGCTAACACAGTTTGAGCCAAGGTGATGGCGGCAGATTAAAGGTATACGATAACAATTTTAATGTAAGAAATTTTTTGTCAAGAAAAGGGTGAATTTACTGTGTATTTTGCTATTGAGCTTTGATAATTAGATTTTTACACTGCATTGCTTTAACTTGATTAAGCCGAATATGAACTGCCATGTAAACTAGTATTTTCTGATTGATAGGAAAGCTTAAAGTTCAAACTTTTAAAATCAATTTGAGACAGGTTGATTGGATGTGGAGTTTTTTTAGATACAGCAAATTGAAATGGTGTTTATCATAAATTGATGGTATTTATTTTAGGATCTTGGTATATTTTTGACAAGTGTTGTGATCAGAGCGTATAGGAATTGATATGATTTCTTTCTCAAATTTCAAATATCAAAGTCAATCCAAATATTTGGGGGATGGACCGAAAACGATAAGTGAACATAACCAATATTTTATTTGTCCCATTCTAAGTTCAGAAAATATTGTGCAATTTATGTTAAATAGGTTTTTAGTACATTTTAAATCATTTTAGCTCACGTTACTACCTGTTCATATACCTTGAAAACTTTGTGAATATGTGGCAATGCAACATCTAATCATATGAATTTTGAAAAATGCACTTAGAGTTTTTAAGTAATGTCTGATTAAAGTTTGATCGGTTTATGCAAAATTTATTTTTCCTAATTGAGGCGGGAAGCTCAGATTTTTATTTTATTCTTTTATTTTTGGTTACTAAATCCCAGCGACTGAAAATAATGGGAAAGTCTATTCCTGCTAGAATTTGATAAGCAAAGATATATTAAATGCTCACAAAATGTGGTAAGAATGTGCTGTACCACTTCCAAAAGTAATGACAGGAATTTAAAAAGAAAAAAAAGTTTACCATATAATACATCGAAAACGTACATTCATATCATTTATTTTGTGCGCTAGGCCATCGGTTCTTGTCACATTTACATACAAGCAATATAGTTCTACAATAACATGAGATGTGCATATGTCAAAGTGAAGAAATGTACTTAACTTAACAAAAATGGTAATATTACGAAACATGGACTATATTTACATTCCAAACATACGCATAACTATTCAGGGCACACATAACACATTTCATATGACAACATTAAAACTTATCTTGAACTGTTGGAACGGATTTGCATACGTTTAAAACAAGACGTATATGTATATGTATATACATATATATATATATATATATATATATATATATATATATATATATATATATATATATATATATATATATATATATATATATATATATATATATATATATATATATATATATATATGTATATATATACATATATATATATATATATACACATATATATATATATATATATATATGTATATGTATATGTATATATATATATATATATATATATATATATATGTGTATATGTATATACATATGTATATATATATCTATATATATATATATATATATATATATATATATATATATATATATATATATATATATATATATATATATAAAATATACATATATATACACATATATATATATATATATATATATATATATATATATATATATATATATATAAATATATATATATATATATATATATATATATATATATATATATATATATATATATATATATATATATATATATATATATATATATATATAGATATATATATATATATATATATATATATATATATATATATATATAGATATAGATATATATATATATATATATATATATATATATATATATATATATATATATATATATATATATATATATATATATATATATATATATATATATATATATATATATATATATATATATATATATATATATATATATATATATATATGCAACTTTACTTAACAGAATGATAAAACCAAGTGAACATTACTGTATTATAAAACCAAGTGAACATTACTGTATTGTAAAACCAAGTGAACATTACTGTATTATAAAACCAAGTGAAAACAGTAACAAAAGGAGAAAGTGAAGAATTGGCTGGTCAGTGAAGGATAGGTCAACCACTAGTATGCTTCTTTGAATAGTGAGTAAGTACATTGTAGGAGTTATTATTATGATTCATATAAGATATAAAATAGGCTAATGAAGAGATAATTTGCATGAATGAATAAGTATATCACTAGGAGGAGTAATCACTGAATAATAATGCTCCTAGGATATATAGTAGAGTCAAAATATTAAAAAAAGTGACCTTACCCCAAAAAAATTGCAAGAAAAGGTTTTTTGGCAGTTTTATCAACTATGGGGTCTGGAGATGAACATATTAAAAGTTGGCATCGATCGAATTTCCGAAAAGGGTTTAAATATGACGTCATAAAAAAGATGGCCGCCGATATAAGAAATCGCTAGAAACTAGGCATAGGTCTGTAATTTGATAGTTTCTAATCATTTTAATAATGCAAATTATTGCTAAAACTAAATATCTTGGCACCAACATAATTTTTGAAACTTTTCTTGGAATCATCAATAACGTCAGGACGCTATCCGTGACGTCAGGAAGTGACCTGTGACGTTATAACGTGATCTATGACGTCAGAATATGGTTTATTTCTAATATGTGTGTTCCAGTCCAGATTTGATGACGCAGGGAGACATTTGATGATTTCAAAGAATTTCAAGTCATTTCTGAAGCTGGGACACAAATGTGGAGTACATCATGAGTTCATTCTGTTTGTTCAGGACCACAATAAGTTGTGTACATCCACCCACATGTATTTGCATCTTCAAGACAATGAAGAGGATATCTTGATTCTTCTTTCTTTCCATGAAGTAAAAGTGTTAAATCATAAAGTAGTTGAAACAGACATTCTGTCAAAGTGAATCAGTCAGTGAGGTAAGTCACCAAGTATTTTAATGTTTATCTATCCTATTACATTACCTTGACATACGGCATTCTTTTCAGACTGGTATTGAGTCACACGGTCCTCTCAGCTACTGTTTATAGGTCTCAAATGCAAAAAATGTGCACTACGTACAAAATATTGCATGAAGAGGAGAGTGTACATTTGTTTAAATTATGTTATTTGCATGTAAGCATGATATTGAAGTTACTGCACATGGCCTGAGTAACTGAAAATAGAAATTTAGCTGAAACATGAAATATTTTGATATTTCTATTATTATATTAATAATTCTTTAGGGGTGGTTTTATCCATAGCCACCATGAGGCATGGGTGGGCACGGCCTACCTGTGAGAACGTGTGCCCCCCTAAATAAAAATTCATTTCTCATATGGTGTAATGATAAGATTAGTTTGTGCCCTTTGGAGACGCTGCGTGCCCCCTCCATTTCCCAAAAAGAAAAAAAAGAAAAAACTTGATGTGCCCCACCTTCTAAAGAATCCTGGCTACAGGCCTGGGTTTATCAATGAATTCAGAAAAACATTCTACAGGGGTGCGGAGGATGGGGCGCTACCATTTAAACCAAAACTGAAGAATTGATTTCACATGTTCTTACTCTGTATATAAATGTATGTTATATATTAGTTAAATATATACATATACATATATTTTATTAAACACTTATAATTTCATTATAATTATTGAGTCGAAATAAATATCTTTTTTATTATTTCTAATTCCTATGTAAATTTTACATTGTTTTAAGGAATTCTTTTCATTGCATAAATTGAAAATTAATAACTTATTTATTACTATATTACTTATTACTATATTTTGACATGAACACCATGAAAAGTGATTGACAAGTATACAAAAAATGTATTCAAGTGATTTGGTAGTAGCCTTGCACAAATACACACGTCTATATAGTTGTAACACACTTTGCATTTCAGAGATTCAAAATGAGTCAAAGCAGGGAATCTGCCCGTTATGCCAAAAATAATTATCCGATGTAGATAGAGTTGAGATTCGTAAGAAAGGAGCTGAAGAGATCAACAAGGTAAGTGTTGAAAGAGGTGATGGCGTTAATCTAGAACCTTGGACTTGCGTGCACAAATCTTGTCGCATAATTTACGTAAACAAAAAGGAAATAGAGAAACACAAGAGAGCTAAACTGAACTCTACCCCACCATTAAAGAGAAATACACGTGTCTCTATTGGGGCTTTCGATAGAAAAACAGATTGCTTATACTGTGGCAACAAGGTGGTGTCAAGTACAAAAGGTGCTGACTGTGAAGATTATAGTTGTGTAAAAACATATAGCTTTGTGGACAAGATAATTTTGCTCTGTAAAAGACCACAAGATGAATGGGCTTTTTCTGTACAGGGGCGAATTGAATACTTTGGTAGAGATTTGCATGTTGCTGACTGTTTGTACCATCATTCATGTGATGTACACTTTCGCACCCTCGGAAATATTCCTATACAACACAGGACAGATCTAGATAGTGACAACAAGCGAAAGAAAGTTGGGCGACCCATGGACACCGACCAAGAATATGCATTTCTCAAGACATGCTCCTACTTCGAGGACAAGAATGAGGAACAATTAACTGTAACCTTCCTTGCCAACAAGATGCACGAATATTTACAAGATAGTGGTTCTGTTGCTTATGGCAATCAGTATTTGAAGCCTAAAGTGGTAAAACACTACGGAGAGGTTTTTTTTGTGGCTGATGGTGATGATTTACATAATGTTGTAATTTTCCGGGAGAAGACAAGCAGATTTCTACGCAATTGCTTCAATATGCCCAAAGGGGATGGAGAGAAAGCTCAAAAGAGAGCTATCATAGAAACTGCCGCAAAGCTGATCAAAAGTGATATCAAAACTCTTATCCCACATACAAAGGACAAATATCCGAATGCTACAGAACTTGAGCTTGATTCTGCGTTAGCGTTTGTTCCTTGAGATTGCGTCTTATGCTGCAACACCTCCTCGTAGGAAATAATACCAGCAGGAAGAAAGCAAGCATTGGGCAAGCGATTTTTCAAGCGTTACGTCCAAGAGCAGTGGTAGCTCCGTTACAACTGGGGCTGCGGGTTTAAATGCACCATCACTTTCGATCAAGGTTTTTGATAGACATTTTGTCTGCCATGGGCTATTGCTCCTCATATAGTGAAGTGCAACGGTTTGAGGAAAACGCCGCTTCTTCAGTGGCTCCTGATATTTTAGGTGAGGACAAAGATATGCATGATATGATGCTTTTATTTGCCGCGGATAACGTTGACCACAACATAGTGACCCTGGGTGGAAAGGGAACATTTCATGGTATGGGGATCGTAGCAGCCATAACACCAGGCACACGAACCAGTCACACTATTCCGAGGAGAAAGATGTCTGACTTGAACATGGTTGATCAGACAAGATTGAGATTAAGGATTACCACTTCGCAAAGAAAACTCTTCGTAGCATTTAGTTCACGTCGCTGCCATTTTTTAATGTTGTTGATCATAAGATTGATGTATTGTGGGAGATGTCCTTCCGCTTCAAGCAAACACTACCAAATTGGCAAGGAGTGATGCACCTGCTACACAAGGACTGTCTCCACCCTGGACAATCATCAGTATTGTTCCTACCAATGATTGATATGAACCCTGGAGATAAGACATGTATCTTCTCTACACTCGGCTATATATGTGCTCTTGCTTCCCAGCACAGTGTTCCACTAATTGTAACCTTTGATCAGCCACTCTTTTGGAAAGCTTCTGAGATTATACATGAAGTTCAAGTTGGTAGTCCACTCAGAGATGTTATTTTGTTATTGGGGAGCTTTCATACTTTCATGAACTTGTTGGGGGCCATAGGAACACTCATAAATGGAAGTGGACAAAGGGAAATCCTGGAGACAGTGTATGGTGAAAACGCTGTAACACATATGATGTGTGGCAACGCTGTGCAACGTGCATTTCGTGGACATCTTCTTGTTAAGCAGTGTCTCACGCATCAGATGGTGACCAAGGTAATTGGAGCCGATCCAAGTTTTGAAGATCTAGTTAAAGAGCTGGAAAGATTGTATACTCAAAAGGAAGGAGACTGGTAAAATAAGTTTGGATGCACTGCTGAAAGCAGACTGCATGAAAAGAATTTTTAATGCTCTCACTTCAAGAAAGTGTGAATTAACAACTCAAAAACAAGCAAATTGTGGATTAGCTATCAACGAATGTTGGGAGTTGCACAGGAGCTTATCAAGGCTGATCGCACAGTGTCATGGCAAATGCATCTCTATGCTATATATGACTGTTTGCCAATATCTGAAGTCTTCTTATCTTTACTTACAGAAGATGAGGGATCTTGAAAGTGGAAAGTCCCCAGTGTTTTAGAAATTCAAAAATGGATTCCATGTTATTCAACGCAGCAAAAAATACTGGGCTGGCCTTAGTCCTGACTTGGTGATCGAGCAGACACTAATGCGGTCGCTTAAAAGCACCGGTGGGCTAACAAGAGGAAGTGGCATGTCAGACCATCAGAGGGCCGTTTGGACAATGTCTGCCCCTGTATCTTCTGCCTACAACTACGCCATGCAGGAATTCTGTTAGACATTATATGCAACAAGTGAACAGCACAAGAAGGCATTTGCTTCTCGTATGGACAGGGATATGAGAGACTTAGACAAACTTGCGACGAAGCTGGAACACTATTCTCCATTTTCCAATGAGGCAACCTTGCGCAACATTATCACAGGAATAAATGCTGATGAGGGTGTCAATGTTGAAGAACTTTTCAATGTAGGCAGAGACACAGTAAAACAAATGGAAGGACACCCAGTCTTCTCATATTCCCACAAAAAGAACACTAAAGTGAAGACATTTGCATCAGCTCAAGCTGTCAAAGTTACAGAGGATCGAACCATTGATCCAGCTCTATTGTTTCAGAGGTTCCTTGTGGTATCGCAGTCAGGTGACCTTTGCCTTGATGAAGTGATGCAATATGAGCTCTCCCCCTCTCCACCATCCTTATTTAAAGGAAAATATCTCTTGCAAAAACCAGATAAAGCACATCTTCTGGAAGCTTTGAAAGACCATGGAACTTCCTTATCAGATGGTGCTGTTCTTCAGTCCATTCCAAAGACTGATCACTATGTTCTTGACGGAGGTTCCCTCCTACATCGATTGAAATGGACCGAGTGGAGCACTTACACTTCAATTGCAGATTCGTATGCATTTTTCACGTCCAAACTGTATGGTAATGCCACTGTTGTCTTTGATGGGTACAATGGAAGACCATCCACAAAAAACAACACCCACCAAAGACGAAGCCGAAGTCAGATCACCAACAAGGTCGACATTGTGGAATCAACCAATTTTTTTGGAAAAAAAAGAGGATTTTCTTTCAAACACAATGAATAAACAGGCCCTTATTAACCTGATGACAAAATACTTGCGCCTGAAAGGCTGCAACGTTATTTAGGCTGAGGGTGATGCTGATGTCGACATCGTAAAAGCAGCAATTACAATGGCATCCTTCAAGCCAACAACTCTCATCGGGGAAGATACAGATCTTTTGGTTTTGCTCTTGTATCATGGAACCACGAATGACTGCAAAGACCTGTACTTTAGATCAGACAAAGGTACACCAAATGTGTATAACATTAAAGTTCTGAAACTGTTACTAGGGGAAGAAGTGTGCTCTGATCTATTGTTTGCCCATGCGTTTTCCGGATGCGACACTACCTCACGAATTTTTGGGGTTGGAAAGAAGTCCATCTTCAGTAAGGTCATCAAGGGCGAATCTGTCTTGCGTGCTTGTTCCAAGATTTTTCGCACAACAAAGGTAAATCCAGAGAATGTAGAAACCACCGGTTGCAAACAAATGCTTGCATTGTTTAATGGGACTCATTCTGACTCTCTGGCGTCATTGCGCTACAGCTCCCTTTGCAAAAAAGTGGCCACAGCAAAGACTTTTGTGGCACCCGAAGGACTGCCCCCAACAACATCAGCCACAAAACTTCACTCACGGAGGGTATATCTTCAAGTTATGGTGTGGATGTGTACGGACGGTGGCATGGATCCTACAGACTGGGGCTGGAGTGTACAAGGGGGTCAACTGATTCCACTCATAATAGACAAAAGCCCTGCTCCTGAAAGGTTGTTGAAAATAATACACTGCAACTGCTCGACAGGTTGCCGCACACTTAAATGTAGCTGCAAAAAACATGGCCTTGAATGTACCCAAGCCTGTGGACCTTGTCAAGAAGACACTTGTGATAATTTATCCCTCAACCCAGTATCAGATGATGATGGTAAGGAAGGCTGCATGTGACTGTAAAGGTAATATAGTAAGGATAACGCCAGCTGGTCAGCTGAAACACTAGAAGTTACCAAACAAAAAGATGTGCATTTATGTCTTCTAATCTATAAAGAAAAAAAACATTAAATGTCAATATTAATTCATTAAGTGGTTGATGATGTTGAAATCTATATTGCAATGAACATGAATAGATGACAAAAAGTTAGCCATTAAAACCACCGCTCATGCAGGGCATCACAGTGAAAAAATCATGATATTAAGAAAAAGACATGACATAATGACGTCATAGGACGTCATAGATGACGTCATAGACGACGTCATAGATGACACTATTACAGCATAACGTCACACAGGTACATTGGTCAGATTGAAAAATTAACAATCATGTAAGATACATATGCCTTAAACTTGTTTCCATTCTTAAAGATGCCAGAAACCGTATGCAAATTATTGAAATTAGGCATTCTATTACATTTTGGCAGCCATTTTGTATGACGTCATATTTA
The DNA here is from genome assembly GCA_020152595.1 of Chiridota heheva. NCBI lineage: Eukaryota > Metazoa > Echinodermata > Holothuroidea > Apodida > Chiridotidae > Chiridota > Chiridota heheva. Next base: position 997,044 of record JAIGNY010001268.1, on the reverse strand, counting down.
GACCCTTTACGGTGGTCAGATTTTTGCCAACTTTTAGTATGTTAATCTCCAGGTCAAATAGTGCCAAAAAAAGCAAAAAAACTTTTTCTTGCAATTTTTTTGGGGTTACGTGGTATATTGACTCTGAGAGAGAGAGAGAGTTGAATACACAATTACAATGACAGGGTCGTCGCCTGCGTATTCGGTTATGATAGCACAAATGCTATCACCAAACGCTTAATACGACCCGGACGAGAACACAGGTACGACGTACGGACAGACATAACATCAACAACCAAGTCAATGTCCACGGCCTTTGATAACCAGTTGTGATGCACTGGCGTGTCTACCCACCCCAGGATTGAACCCGGGGCCTCGTGGTCTGTAGACAGGTATGATAACTGCTGCACCACAGTAGGTAGATTGTATTGACTCTAATAATAAGCTGGTATATAACTGTATAATTAAAGGGACATAACGAGAAAATATATAGATGGGTCGTGAGGGGGGAAATATCTCTTACAACTCTCTCCGCCGAATATTGCTACTTCCTCGGGACAACAGTGAATAGCAACACAAATAAAACTTCTAATAATACGGATACATGAATACATTAGTTACAAGTCGTAAAAACGCTATACTACGAACTAAATATAGAATATAATCATCATGGACGGATAGCACATAAGCAAGAATAATGTATGCAGTATAGAATCAGGAAACAAAGCAAAGTTTAAACACAAATAACAAAGATGAAAAACGCATCAAATCAAGAAAACCAATGCTCCTCAATGCAGCTATCAAAATGATCAACAGAAAAATAACGACAATTCAACAAATCACGATCACTTAAATTGTTCCAATGCTAACTACCATGCAGACCCTTAAAAGGATAAACAAGGAATACATTTTTGTAGCATGAAAATGCAGCGTTTGCAGGAAAAGAAAAGCACCTGCTAGCAGGATAACGATATAATAGAAGGTACAAACATACACCTAACAAGTGAGTTTAATAAATGGCATTTCATTTTAAACCACAAAATAACTATTTTGAACTCACATAAATAATTACAATTTCACATTATATTCAAAACTTAAAATTTTAACTGAAAATTACCTGACTATATATAATATAACTATGACCAAAAGTAGATAGTGAGCTTCAAGTTGAATTAATCAAACAAGTGCGCTTATCAAGTTCAAAATTATTTTTATATCATACAGGACACAATACAAAATAAGGGAGAAAGAAACCCCAATAATTTCATCACTGAATAAATGGTCTGAACCAATCACTCCAATTGTTCTTGGTCTGAACTACAGCATTAATCTGATGAACCTGACTTTTCCTGCATAATAATGAAACTATCGTCACTTGCCGAATGCCGATCAAGTGCACTCTTATCTAAGAAGGAAGTCAAGCTTGTTAAAGCATGCAACAACTAAGTATAAGCATAAAAGTAGGAAATTTTTGCCAAATAACAATAGTCCACAAAATGAAGCCATTTGTAACCTCTGTACTTATTGCAGTGACTCATCAGTCATCACCCATTTAAGATGCAATGAACTCAATTTAAAAAAACAACACACACACCCATAATCCAAAAGTTACACAAAACTATGCCTGCATGTTTGATCTAAGACAGCTACTGTTAATTCCATCATACTTCTTTTATAGAAAAACAAATGGTAATGCATGCATTGGATTTACTTACAAGACAAGCTTGTCGACGACTATGCCGAACCAACCAAACCTGGTTGTCCCTGGAACCTTGTTCCCTATTTAGACCCTAATCGTGAGGAGACTCGCTCAAACATCACAACCAATTTTAATCAAAGAAATTCAGAATACAACCACAGCAGCCGCAACACTTCACATGACCATTCACCAACGGCACATACATGTAAAAACAGTGTGTAATCAATTCAGTCTACTCATCTAACCAAATTTAATTGGAGAACACAAACATCAGAATATCAATTTCTGTTATGACAACAACAAAAAACCTTGAATCACATAGAACTTAAAAAAAATGATTTATCAAATTCCTGGATTTTCAGTCCATTTCACCAATAACAACAAAAATCTACATTTTAAAAAGCATCTGACTTTTCATGTCAATTTTCTACAACTTCTCATGTATTTTAAACCATTTCTACCCCAAATTTAGCAATTAAACAATTACAACAAAACAAATTCTTTCAAGCCACAAATTAATCTGTCTATGCATGAATTCTACGCTGAAACAATATCACAACACGTCATAGGCCCTATGGCACGGGAGAATCCTACCGTGGGCCTCCCTCCCCCTTCCCTTTCCCAAGAAAAAAAAATAGCCTAGAGGCACAGTCACACTGCATGAATACAAAAGAGCCCCCATAACTTAAGCAAGCTCCAAAATAAATCTACAAATCAGATAGCAATAATCATGCTAAAATACAAAGAAAGTAACTTACAGGCTGTTAGCAGGTGGGACATGGGGTAAATTAAGGAAATATCACCAACTTAGACAAATAAAACAAACAAACAAAATTCACATATTGCCCAATTTGTAAAAAGTCACTTATAGTCCATGCATGCAAGAGACCCTTCCTGCCAAAATCTCCTCAAAATCAGCCCTCTGAAATTGGACAACCAGGGCAGGAAGCCGTCCTCTCAAAGCAAACGAATATCTAAAACACATGGCACGACTACAGCAAGCAGGAATTGGTTGGAAAACAACATGGTCCAGCATCCACACCAGCGAAAACACAGAAATGTGTCGGATCAAGTTAAGTCAATTCAAACTGTTCAAATTAATGTACCCCGTCATCATGGCTAGTACTGTGGGCGCCTATAAGGCCACTGATGAGATAAACGCTGAGGGGTGGTCCGCACTCCCCACAGCACTGAGTTCAAAATGGGGCTGATACCTCTTAAGTCATTTTCACAATGTTAGTTATTACAAAAGCATCACTTCTGCCACAGAATCACCTCGGACACCAACTGTAAGCCCTTTACATTTGGCAACATCCTCGATTAGAGAAAAGAAGCATTTGTATTCTACAAATGCCACCACTTCGAACTCCAAATGTAATCAATTTACATTTGGCCACATCCTCAAAAAAAAAGAAATATTTGTTCACTGCACAAATGAAAAACTTCTGACAACAAATGTAATCACTTTACAAATGAAGAACTTCTGACACCAAATACAGCCCCTCTAATTCCACATTGTCAGGATGGAGGCTAGGGTGGGGAGCTACATGGAATATTACACTTTAATAACAAAAACAGCAAACACAAATTAAATTCAAAACTTTAATTCATGTTTTTAAATCAAAATCTCCAAATCACAACAGATGCAACTTTACTTAACAGAATTATAAAACCAAGTGAACATTACTGTATTATAAAACCAAGTGAAAACAAAAACAAAAGGAGAAAGTGAAGAATTGGCCGGCCAGTGAGGGATAGGTCAACCACTAGTATGTTTTTTTGAATAGTGAGTAAATACATTGTAAGAGTTATCATTATGATTTATACAGTAGCGTAGGAACAATTTTTTCTTGAAGGTGGGGGGAGAGGGGGGGGGGGGACTGAAGCTTTATTTCTCCAAGACCTCGACCCCCATCCCCACCCAAAAGCCTCGTTTTTGGCATGGTTTCTTGGGCATGTTTGGCGCTTTGGGAATTTTTCCCAAGGAAAATGAACAAGTGACATGCGTGCACGTACAACGGTACGTATGATTTTTTATGTACGTACAACGGTATAAACACATTAGGTGTCACAGATGCCCGCACGCGTAATATTTTTTCTTCCCAGGAGTGTTTAGGACAATTTGCATTGATATCAGTTAAAAATTCTTCTAAATCACTGTCTAATTTTCAACGGAATAAACGCAAATTGCCCTAAACGCTCCTGGGGAAAAAAATTATGCTGCCCGCACTCAAAGTCTGCGGTAGCACGCAAATGTTAAGTTTAATACAGCATCGATCAGCTCAAAATGATTATTAGGGTGCTAAGAAGTAATAAAGTCTCCATCGAAATTAGTTTACCTTTTTTATCAACATAATCGAAGAAATTCAGGGGCTAAAGCATAGTTTAGCTCCCCCCTAAATTTTGACTAGGGGGCTAAATCCCCCCAGCCCCCCTCCCCCCTCCCCCCCCCCTTCCCGCTTCCTACGCCCTTGGATTTATATAAGGTATACAATTGGCGAATGAGAAGATAATTTGCATAAATGAATAAGTATATCACTATGCGGAGTAATCAATGAATAATAATGCTACTGGGATATAAGCTGGTAAATCACTGTATGTTTAAAGGAACATAACGAAAAAGATAAAGATGGGTCGTGAGGTTGGAAAATATCTGTTACATATATATGTATATATATATATATATATATATATATATATATATATATATATATATATATATATGTATGTATATATATATATATATATATATATATATATATATACATATATATATATGTATATATATATATATATGTATATATATATATATATATATATATATATATATATATATATATATATACATGTATATATGTATGTATATATATATATATATATATATATATATATATATATATATATATATATATATATATATATATATATATATATATATATATATATATATATATATATATATATATATATATATATATATATATATATATATATATATATATATATATATATATATATATATATATATATATATATATATATATATATATATATATATATATATATATATATATATATATATATATATATATATATATATATATATGTGTGTGTGTGTCTGTGTGTCTGTGTGTGGAGTTGCTGTTTAGAAGAGAACTTCAAATCACTTTATAAAAAGAATTTTAAATGAAAAAATCATGCTTTAACCTCCTCGTATAAGCACGACTATTTTTTTTGTCAAGTTAATTGTAGCATCATTCACAATACAGTAGTTACCAAAGACATTAAAAAAACTTTTGCAAGTAATATGCATTACACGAAAAAAAAAATATATATATATATGTATATATATATGTATATATATATATATATATATATATATATATATATATATATATATATATATATATATATATATATATATATATATATATATATATATATATATATATATATATATATATATATATATATATACATATATATATATATATATATATATATATATATATATATACATATATATGTATATATATATATATATATATATATATACATATATATACACACAACCATATATATAAATATATATATATACATATATATATATATATATATATATATATATATATATATATATATATATATATATATATATATATATATATATATATATATATATATATATATATATATATATATATATATATATATATACATACATATATATATATATATATATATATATATATATATATATATATATATATATATATATATATATATATATGTATATGTATGTGTGTGTGTGTGTGTGTGGAGTGTGGAGTCGCTGTTCAGGAGAGATCTTCAAATCACTTTTAAAAAGAAATTTAAATTAAAAAAAAATCATGCTTTAACCTCCTCTTCTAAGCACGACTATTTTATTTTTGTTCAAGTTAATTGTAACATCATTCACAATACAATACTTATCAAAGACATTAAAAAGTTTTTGCAAGGAATAAGCATTACACGAAAATATTACAAGATCAACCGCATATAGAGTAAGCAGCGTACATTTTTGTTACCGACAGTAACACCCGAATAAGCAAAGTTGTTCTGCTCATCTTCAATAGCATTGATATACAAAGAAAAAAACAGTATAGGTGATAAGTTACCACCTTGCCGAACTCCGGTTGTGCATGGAAAGTCATGTCGCTGCCATATTTCACTATGGATCTCTAGCGCATTCATACATTTAAAAAAAACTTTCAAAACGTCTGTTCAGAATATCAAATGCAGGTTTTAAATAAATGAAAGCAGAAACAGTATCAGATTAGTCTTGAAATTCAAAATGTTGTTAAGTGGTCAATTTGTGGACAATTTTGATAATTTCCTGAAATTATTTTGCTACTGCCATTGTTTTTGATATATTTTAAAGCAATTTAGCTACAGTGGTGCCTCTACTTGTCGATACACTTTTAAAAGAATGTATGAGCGGTGGGTATTCTGATTATTTTGTGCCGTACCCTCTGAAGATAATAAGGAGGCAAACTATATTTTTACATGTATTTTACTATATTTCAAAATATGCTACCTTTGTTTCTAACTGTTAGAACATTGATCATGCTGGCAATTACAAGAACCAAGCAGTTTTGCTGTTGCGGCGATCAGAAGAAGACGTAGCTGAAGGAATGATAGCATGGAACAGCATCTCCCTAATATTACCATTTACAATTCAAAATAGTATTATGCAGATCATTTTTGTACCTTTAGTAATATTATTTCATTTTATATGCAAATTTGTAATGTGTTAACTTATTGCACGGCGACCTTGGTGTTTGCAAATCCTTTGTGTGCCAATTGTCTGTCACGGTTCTTTAAAGGGTTCATCAAATTCCGACTGAATATAATTTAGTCGTTATGGTAATCATCAATCAAATTCTAACAGTAATAAACATTCTCATCACAAAGTTCAGTAACTGAGACTTCAAACGAGAATTACATAAAGATTTTGAGCGTTTCGTCCAGTCATACATCATACATTTAAAATCAATCAACACTTTTTGATCAGCCATAACTCAAAAACTAAATACGCTTTTTTCAAATTTCTACAACTCTTGACCAAAATAGAGATAACATGTCTCTAGGCATTTGAATGTGGATGGGTTCATCATTAAAATCCCCATGTTCTTGGTATTGCACGACGGAGAACATGTAACGATCTCCCTCTTTGTTAAGGTGCCCTTGTGTGCACAGAAAAATACTTCATTACGTAAATTGTATATTGGAATAACTCTGGTATGTGCATATTTGTTTTTATTTCTTTCTCTGATCAAAACAAACACAGGTACATAAATATCAATATAAGTAGTCATTGCATGCAGTGTGATTGTTAAGCTCACATTAATTGTGTTTCTACGTCATTCTATTTCAAATAATTTAAATTTTCTCTTCCAAATTCATTGATTTCATTATTTGAAAATCATGAATAATTTTCAACACTTCTTACGACTCAAATATTATACACCTAGCCGATATACCATATTAATCACTTGTGCCTTTTCTGGCCAAAGCTATTGCGCTTAAACATGATCTCAGGGTACATTTTCCATTACTGGCGTTCTTTTTATATTTCACATAATAACAATATATTACTTTGGGAAGGATGGGGGGATATTCTCCGTGCTTACTGTTACTTCTACTTCAACAATGCTGTGCAGTAGTAAACCAAAATAAAGAAGAACACGAAATAGCTTATTGTAAATAATATTATTAATAGAAGAAGTAATAAAGTAAGATATAATTAACCCACAATCCAAATCTAAGAATCATAAAATCATGGTAATAAATTGCCACTTATTCATAAGGAGCTATTTCTCATTGATATGCAAGAAGCTTGAGACCTATTACAGTTAAATGCAAGAGGAACACGCAACCACTAACAAACATTTTCAATCCAGGCTACTACGCCTGGTTATCTATCCGTCCAAATCTTATTCTTCTACTGAACCTACAGAAATATTTTAGATATAACAATCGACAACTTTTTATTGATAACAACAATAAAATATTATGTATCTTTTAATCCTTAGGTGTCATGACGTTTCATATACTATCAACAGCGTAACTGTTTATTGTAGGAAATATGCATAGCAACCATGTTTCTATCCTTATTTAAAATATCAGTCCCAATATTTACAAGTCAAGAACTGAATAAAGTCCAATAAAAACTTGCCAATGTAAAGTTCTGAGTCAAGAAAGCTTGTTTCAGTTCACAAAAGGATTTAGATTTAAAAAAATTAAAAACTATAATACATATATCATACAAATTTTTGACAAAAATATAAATTTGATTAAACACAACTATTTTACAGGGAAAATAACTAATTTGGGAAAACAAAAACAATTTTATTTTACTCTTTGAAACTGCCGGATGTTCTAAAAAGTTGATTGAAAAAGGAAACTTTTCTTATGATGGATCATTGCAGCATGTATTGCACAAATGTAGTTTCTCTTTCATTCGTGTTTGATTTATATACTTTGCTTACATAAATAGATTGCGAGTTATTTCGTTTGAGTCTGAGTCAGAAAATGCATCGCGGGTCGTCATATATCCTTGCATGATAGACGTGACCAATCAACTACTCCTTTAAAGAAGTTCAAGGAAATTTAGGTTCATAATTAAATTTATACACCTTGTATTTTTGCATTGACAATGAAAAACTAGTTCTGAAGTATAAACAGTTTTATTTTTTTGATATTAGTTTTTAATATCAACTGATCATCAATATTTTCCTCATCTTAAATTCTAAAGTGAACATAAAACTCCATTACAATTTGAAAAAATGTATTTAAAAGGCAAGCAAAACTATCATTGTTCTTCATTTTCATTGTTTACTGTTGTAACTTGACATTGCCAAAGTTCCTGCCTGTTAAATTATATAGTGGTACTGACGTACATCGTATAGTTTTTGAGAATATGGCGGATTCTCGGTGATATTTCCATCTTCAGGCGCCACCTAAAAGAAAAGTTGCAACATTTTATAATTTTGAATATTGTCTAAGATGAAATTTTAAAGCAAAATAAAATAACACTTTTGCTTAACTAGGAGGAAAGTTAACACAAGCTGCGCTGTCTTAATTGTACCTGAAGCTTTTTAAACAAAGCGGGGAAAATTGTAAACAGATGAATGGATAACATATCAATATTAAAAATGTTAATATGAAGATTAATCATTTACATTTAGTGGATTCGTTTTTTGTTTTTTTCGGCTTTCCTCAGTATTTCTGTCTTACTTTGTCATTGAAAATATCAAGCTCTAAATTTCAATAGTAATTATATCTTAAATGTTAATTTAGGAAGTTATAAATCCTAAGTTTGACCCATTATATCATTATATATAGCCTATTCAACCTTGGTATGGTGGGAACCGAGAATAGATCTAGATCCGGTTTTGTCAATATTTTCTGAAATTTAAGAGGGCTTCTGAGGTCCAAATTTTGTACTGGAAAAAACAGGAAAGTTAAAATGCATTCCAACATGTAGTTACATTAATCTATCAGAACTTCCATACAAAGTTTCCTAATATAATCATATTTCATTCATATTTTAGTTTTAGGTTCTGATTTGAAATATTTTCTGGAAAAAGATTTAAATTTAAAACCCATTTGTTAGAATACAACTCTGAACTAGATGTTAAATTATGAAAAGATAAACACTGATTTATATTTTATGTATTTCAGAATCTTGAAACATTGAAAAAGACAGAAAGTTGTCAGGCCTTTCCTAGGCACACAAAAACAATTTAATAATCGATATTTATACACTTACAGGATTATAGCCTGCATAACATTCATGTATGTTGCTTTCATAGCCATGATCAGTTGCAGAGGTCTGTGCTACTTCAATAACTTGAACAGGAAAGTGTTGCTGTTTGACGTATACCGATTCCCTGACAAGACAAGACACAAATGGAAAGATACATTTTAACAACAAAGCTTATCTTAAAAATCGGTGGACTATTGTCTGGCTAGATTCTCATGTGAGGGTTACATAGTATGTTAACAACTAAATAGTTAGGTAAAGTAAATCAAAAATCTACCATTTTACACATAAACACATTTGAATGATTTTCACATTTCCCCCAACAAATAAAAGTGTAAAACTGTAAACTAAATTTAAAACTAAAATTACGGTATCAAGCACTACCAAATTGATTGTTACCCCCTAGCTTTAGCTCAGTATGCTAAAGCCGCTTTTTTATTAGAAATGTTCAAACTCACGATACGCTTCTTGATTCCCAGTTACTAGATAAAGCTATAAAAAAGAAGAAATTCGGAAAATAAGAATAAATAAGACGGAATATATAACATGCAACGGCTAATATACTTTGTTAATTTTGAATCATTTAATGCATATTACTAAACACCCCTTTCCTCAAATCAAAATTATAGGAATATTCTAGCTGAATTTTATTATCAAATTCTTTTTCCCATTCAGCATTTTCTTTTTTCATTTTTTTTTTTTAAATTGTGTTTTCCGGTTTTATTTGCCTCTGTTGAATTCGTATTTAACAGGTTGGTGAGTTTTACTATTATCGATATGCGACATTTACAGATCTATAGAAACCGAAAATTGAAAATAGCAACTACAAAGTGAAAGAACGGATAAATTATCTAGATTCCACTTCCGAAATCATTCACTCTAGTAAACTTTGACTCTGGGCACCACATAAGCAACGCATTGGCAGAAGTTAGGATGATGTATTTTAGTTTCATACTATACAAGATGAGCAAATATCACCTATGCCATTGCTAGCCTCAAACTAAAAGACAAACTATAATACACAAATGCAAAACGATGCCTGCTGCAAATTAAACACAAAATGGATACACATTTAACAATAAGTACTCTCAAAAGAACATGGTTTAATCTGGAGTAAGTCACAATGTGAAAAGTTCGAAAGGTTTATCAATCCTGTTTGAAAATTCGTCAAAGATTTATCATAAAACCATTTTAAATTCGTGAAGGTAATGTTTTATTCAAATTGGTAAATAATACCATAGAAAAGATCATACATGTATCAAATGTATCAATATCTACTTAGAGGGCGATAGTACACATTAAGTGTTTATTAAGCACTTGAGTAATCAAGAATGTAAAAGAAATTTTATTGAATGAACGTTACCATTTATCCTTTTCTTCCTCACAAAAATTATGGCGGCAATACAACAAAGGATGAAAATTGGCGACAAAACCCCGATGGGAAATATAACATTTACGTTTTTCTTTGATCCTAAAACTGAAAGAAAATCATTATCCGCAGACGGAACTATGTAAAAGGAGAAATACAAGAATACAAGATTAAGTAAACAATGTACAGCTTAGATCGATGATAATTATTTTGATGATCTTGTACGAGGATATCCCTGACTAATACCAATTCGACTGATAAGAGCATATCATATATTAAATATTCCAGTACAATTTTAAAACATGTGTAAAAAGGAAAAAAGTACATACATATACATATAAAAACACATAGCAGAAAATAAAAAAATATGAATAAATAAATAATGAATTTTAAAAAAATTAAAGATAATAGGTTTAAGACAGTAATTCTAACTCTTCTGTCTGTAAGTAAATCGCCGCACGGTAAATGAATGAATTTTTGTAGACGCTTATGTTGTATTTTGGCAATATGTTAGGGTTTCGAAGGTTTCTGTTTGAGCTTACTAGATGAGTTTGTAATGTAATGTGTAAAGGATGGTTTTGTTCTTTGTTGATTTTTGTCGCCATTGCAGTGAATTCCGATTTCGCCCTGTCATTTAAAATCTCAATGAGCATGGGATAATGTAACTTAAGAATCTTTGAAGTATACTTTAAAAATTTACTGATTCTGTCTTTGTCTTTCTGTAAGATTAAATGATACCAAACGGGTACAGCATAAAGAACCTGTGATGAAATAACTGATTGAAAAAGATTGACTCTAGCATTAAGATAACAAAATGATAAAATGTATGATAAACTCGAAACAATATAGTAAACTTTACTTAAAATGGTGGACACATGATAGGAAAAAGTTAGTTTATCATCAATACATACACCAAGATAATCAGTTTTTACGCATTTTGCAACCTCTGAACCTTGAATAAATTTGTTGTCTGATTTTGATTTCAAAACCCTGTATGTTTACAAAGCACATTTCCTTTGGTTTCTTTGGCTTCAGCAACAAGTTCTTCCCATCATATTTTGACATAGACTCATCAACAAATGACTGGTTCTCTACTTGATCCTCATTTACATATTTTTTAGCAATTTTACATGAAATAGCAGTATCATTGGCATACTTTATCACACAATTATTTTCGCATGATTAAAGGGTATTAACGCCGCTGGTTTCATGAATTCGATGATATCCAAAAATGCGGTGTCGAAAGAAAGGCTACACAGCTAGACAGCGTCTTTCATAAATTCAGACAATGCTATTTGAGGAATTGAATGAGACAATTTTTACAGTGATCTCAAAAATATTTATTGTTAGCGATGTCTAAAAATATTGAAATTTTGCTTTGTTGCATTTTTATATTTGAAGCACCTGTGTGCTGGAATGATGTTCAACTTGATGAAGTGACGTTTTCTTCAATACAAGTTGTGTCCGGCTTTTAACATATCAAATTCATCTCACAAGACAATTCTGATATTCTATTTTAATACTGAATGCAAATCAGAATGCCAATATATAGTTGAATTCATAAGTATCAAAACTCACGCAAAATTGTTACAGCAACCGTGTAAAACCTTGGTCCAAATGCAGCTCCTCCTAGCGCTAAGCATGTTATTTCTTTGTCATATGAATTTGGTGTATAACTGAAAACGCTTGATGTATCATATGTTCTTAAATTCGAGGAATTCCTTCGCACTGATGATGAATACAATGCATTAGAAACGGTAACGCCATTCACAAACCAGGTAATATCAGCTGCTGGCTTTGAACCACGAGCATTGCATGTTAATATTGGTAGTCATATTCTCCATCACTGATAAATGCCCATTCGTTGATGTAATCTGTACTATGGGAGGAACTGAGCCAAGAGAAATTGGAAAATTGAATTGGTTTAATAATTTGTTATCATGCACGTATTACATTTTGGGAGAAGGGAGAAAAACACTTAAAGGAAAGCAAAAAGCTCTTAGTGATATAGAGGTTTTCATTTAGGCATCTACAATTTGAAATAATTCTCGAAAATATATCAATCAGAGCTTATGGAATCTAAAGTTCATTGATGTTGTTTGTCAAAGCATCGCTTATTCTCTTTTCACTTTACTTTTACCGCGCTGTTTGTATATTTTTTTGTGACAATATGAGATCAGACAAGCAACAGCTTTTTGCATTTCTGGCTCGAACAGTCACTTAAAATTGTTCAGAAAGTTGAAAGTTGGGGAGAGAACGTCAAGGAAGTTTTTGAAATACGTGATAAATTAAATAATATGTTCAAGAGTTACGAAAATGATCGTCATGTCATATTTTGTCATGTGTAATTTTAGCCATTGATTGGAATCTACAGCCTCAATCATAATAAAACAAAGATTGAAATCTAAAATTAAATGTTTCACGCCCAAAAAATTAGTTATTTTTCCCAGGTTTTCTTAGCGGGCTAGATGATATATTTTACATGGTTTTAATTCTTTTTCAACGCCATCTCATAGACTGGAGATATATCTGTGGAAGTAGTACACAGTGGCACATCATGCATGGTTGTGATGCTTTATGTCTAGTATCTGAATAAGCCGATGGCCGTTGATTGTTAATATTGATTGTGAAAAACATATATCTCAAGATAAAAAATATTGATGTTATACCTACGACTGTTACATTTGCCCTCTTTGATTTTCCACCAATGCTACAGGTGTATGTACCTTCGCTCTCAAAAGTTAGATTTTTGATTTGCAATGTAAATGATGAAGGCTCTGCGCGCTGTACAAAATTGGGATTTGACCTAGTTATCACATCCAGCCCCTTGCCAGACGACTTTATCCAGTGCACTTGTGGGCATTTGAAATTGTGAACACAAGTCAGAGTAACCGATCCTCCTAGCAGACCAAAAGATGAGTGAGGTCCTTGAGTGATCTCTGAATCTTGAAAGAAAAGTAGAAAGTCATGCTCATGAAGATTACAAGTTCGAGATGAACTCAATATGGAGTATAATCTCCACAATTGACGTGGAAGGGATATTTTAAAGTTACAAAGTGGTAACGAAATGTTCAAAAGTGTGATTCTCTTATGTAGATTTTCAAGTTTTAAGTTCTATCTGATTTGTGTCTAAATGAGTGAAATTATTGCGACACTGTAATCTCCCATTCAAATGTTTTTAGCGTTTTTAGTGGAGTTTATTTACTAAGTTTGTTTTAATATGTCAGGAGTGAACTAGCAAAGTTACTGTGATTTATCACTTCAAGAGATGTTTAAACACGTAATAGAATCTACGATTACACCGTTGTCCATTATACATTCGTAGTTTATAACTGTATGACAATCAATTGCTCTTATTTCTAACAAAAGAAAATATGAGATGTAAGCAGTAAGTTTCTTTTGGTCTCCATTCATTGTTAAAATAAGTTTTTTCTATAAAAAAGGAAAAGAGAATTACAAAAAAGTTTGAGTTGTTCTCTTGCTCATATTTCGAAAATGTTAAGTAGGTCAAAGAAGAATGAAACTTTCATTAACCAAGAAATGTGTTTAATTTAAAATTTAAAGAATTCTTCTGAAAATATTTGATCCTTTTTAAAACGGAGCAAAAGGTGTATCTTAAGATGATATCTTAAACAAGTACTGTAATGAATAAAGCAAATTCATTATTTGAAAACAAATTATAAAACAGTACATGAATGTGTACCTCCTGTAGCTGCATAGCAGAGAAGAACAGCAAAAGCGTTCAAGAGATAAAGATGAACCATTCTGATTATCATGTGAGCCCTTTGTGTAAGTAATACAAATTGTCCAAAACTCCTTTAGTTGCTTCAAACACTGCAATAGAAGAAAATATTTTCATTGTTCTTTGGTAATTCTAAATGTGTGATGATAGTGTGAGACGTCTTCAAATCTAGCTAAAGAGAGATAACCTGTGAAGAAGCTGCCTATATAAGATTCTTCAAAAGGTTTCGCGTTGTGCTTTGTTCCGCTCATATCTCATTCGTCAGTGTACAATTAAATACAGAAATGACTAATTAAATTCTGATAATACTGAGAAATGACTACTGAGACTCTGATACACTGAACATTTTCATCGATAATTTGCTTTCGCTGTTTTGCACATACTGCGATAGTAATAGTTGTAGAAAATGATCAATGAATATCCAAAAAGATTATTAAACAAGTATAAAGATAATAAATAAATCAGGTGACACAACATAAGAGTTGCTGACTCATTACCCTTGACGTTTTATACGTATAATGTGAATATGAATGTAAACCATAAGTATTGTCTGCAGTAGATCGAGTGCCAATCGGAGGCCCATTGCAACTCATAAATGACAGACCGAAAATGGCAGTGAAGACCCAAAATCCAGAACCATATATGGCAGCGTCCAAGAGCAATACGGACATTTTGAAAGCCGTCTAAACTTATGATAATTTTGGTCAAGTAGCTTGTTGCAGCCGCCTCTAGGCAGCTAGCGAAAAGAGTGTAAAATGACACATCTCCAACTCATTCTTATCAACTGATCAGTTTCTTTGCACAGTTGGTCACTTTAGAATGAATTTATACATTAAATTTGAAGTAAATCCCCACCCCTTCAAATTCCTTCTTAAGCTTCCAACACACCTGGTAAGGATCCTAAGAATACGAACTCCGAGTGTCATTTCTGTGCTCTGACAAAACTATAGGAGACCGCGGAGAGAAGCAATATTGATGATAACTTGATTGCGTGTACACAAAGTGAAAAATCATTTGCATAAATATGAAATATGTTCAAATGAAGGGTCGAAAATATGAAAATAAAAGCATCTTATAATCGCATACCTTAATCACAAATGAATTAAAGTACAAAATGATTAAGAAAATTTGAATGGCAGTTGTTCGTGCTCGCGGTCGGAGATTGTGAAATTCGAGATATCTTTCGTCTGTTCGTGAACATTCTCGAATGAACTTTATCAAATTTACTCCCCAATTATTTACTCAAAACTCCTTGATTTGATTATATGTTAGCCCAACGTGAATTGTCTGCATGAGACAGAAAAAGTGTCAAAATGTCCTCATATTTTCTTGAAGATAAATCACTGTCAGGGCGTTTTTAATAGAGCCCGAAATGATGGTGCGACTTGGAGGGCTGGTTAGCAAAAGGAAAGACATTTCACCACGGTGGGTGTATCGATTCGAAACTATAAAGAATGCAATTCGGGTGGACTGGGCGGTGGGGAGGCGTATCTCTTTTACTCGATTCATTTGCCTTTGAAGTCTCAAACGGCGAATTTCTGGTTTCCAATATCCTAAAATCTCAAAAAGATTTTACAATCAGATGTTTTACTTAAGGTCTATGGAAATAGGGTAATTTCTATCTATTTATATGGGTATATAGTAATATAAAATGCTGAGTAGATCAGTTTTTGACAATGCATGTCTTAGTTTTTAAATAATAGTAGATCAAAATTTGATACATTTTTATATCTGATTTTTTTTGTATATATTTGTCTAAATCTAAGTCACAGACAATGATGGGAACGCCTGTACTTCTTAGATTTTGCTTCATGATACGACAAACCTCAAAAGAGGTGCAGGGGATCAGTGGTTAAGGAGTCATGTTCGTTTGCAAAAAGGATGGGGGTCGACTATCGTTGCGAACGATGCATTTTGTGCTTCCACAAGACATTTCAATCTGCTTGCTGGTTTCAGCTGTAAATTGAGTGCCTGCGTTAGTTAACCTGCGATGGACTGGCGTCCTGTTCAATGGAAGTCATATGCTCTCTACTGCATGCGCAATGGATACCGGGGATAAGGTGCAAAGAATTATGAAAGACATTTAAAAACCAGGAAAAACAAAATCAAATACAAAAACCCCTGTAATGCATCACAAATTTGCATATCGATGCCTAAGATTTAAAGACGTCGTAAAATTGTCAACTTTAACCGAAGTTGACATGGTTGATGAAATGTGTGTTACTTTTATTGTTTGAAAGGATTAGTTCATGTGCATCTTATATGAAAGAGAACTTCAAAAGAAGCAAGATGGTAAAGAAAGCATTGCAAAATCGTATTCCGTCAAGGAGATATTCAAGTTTAAAGTTAACTATAATTTCTGTAGAAACAACTGAAATCGGACTACTTGTGATGTCACAGCCTCAGTTGCCTCAAAATCTTGATATATTTCAAAAAAGTTTATTTAAT